>JAJPUD010010875.1:0-15109 GCA_023553655.1 Myrmecobius fasciatus
TTGTTTTCCTCAGTTATCTTTTGAGCTTTCTTTTCCATTTGGCCATTTGTGTTCTTTGACTTGTTTTCTTCAGTTCATTTCTGCATCTCCTTTTGCATTTGGCCAATTATACTGTTTAAATCAGTTTTCTATGCTGTTGGCTTCTTTTTCATAATTTTGTTATATCACTCTCATTCCTTTCCCCCAATTTTTTTTTCTATTCTCTTATATAAATTTTATTGTTGGAATAAAAATGTCGAAATCTTGCATGAATGTAACGCATATTTGAGACCACTTCCCATTTATCTTCAGTGTTTTGCTCATAGATGTTTTGGCATTAGCATCTTATTCTGAATTTGTGTTTTGTCCTCCCCCGTCACCACAATAACTTTGTACAATCATTATTTGTTGTTGTTGTTGTTATGGAGATTGTAATTTGCTTCTCTAAGTTTCTTTTTCTATCTCTGTCTCTCTAAGTCTGTTTCTCAGTCTTTGTTTCTATACAGTCTGTCTGTCTTTTTCCATTTTTCTTCCTCCCTCCTGTTCTATTTCCCTCTCCCTTCCCCTTGTATTTTTTGCTTTCTCTTAAATGTGACCTCTGCTCCTACAGAGGAGTCTCAGGCTTCTTGTGCCAGTGGTTATAAGTTGTGCGCTAGTGGATTAATGTTGCCTTGAGCCCTGTGGAGTACTCTTCCATTTGGTTCTGGCTGAGATGGTGGATTGAGGGGTGACTGATGTTGCTAAAGGCCATAGGAATCTGGCAGCTTACCTGCTATTAAATTGGGTTTTTGTTGTGTTGTTTGGAATTTGCTGAGGCCCAGTGGGATACATCTGTGTTTCACCAGGGCTATACTGAAAGACATGGTGGTCTGGTTTCTTCAGGATGCCTCTTTGTCTGAGGTTATACTGAGGTAAATGGAATTGTGGCTGCTAGAGGATACATGTTTGGCCCAAGCTATATTGGAGCATATTGTGATTCCCAAAGTTGGAATCAACAGGCTCCCATGGTTTTGCCTACACCTGTATGGATTCCTGGTATTGGCATTTTCCTGTTTAATCATCCTGGGTCTCAGGAACTCTTACTGATTTGTTGAGATGGGGCCTACTTCTGGATCACTGGGTAGTTTTTTTTTTTTTTTTGTCTTGGACTTTGTGTTCTACCCTCACCTTTACCTATGTAGGAGGGACCCTTCCTGCCAGTTTCCAATTTTCTTGGGCTAAACAAGTGTTTGTTCCTGTCTCTTTGCTAATTCCACAATTCAGGGAAATGCCTTAGAGAGCTATGTAATGATTGCCCAGAGATGAAGGTGAGAGGGTCATACTGATTCTCATAGTATGCCATCTTGGGTCCCAGAAAGCTATCATTTTATGTTTTTAAATACAGAGAGAATCAGGTTGGCCATTTGGTGATGAATTATTAACCACAAAAATGATGAAATAAATTTAAACACAAAATGCCCTAGTAATCTAAAATCACTCTATTCTTCTCAAATGTTAGGGGAATATTGGACACAATAACCACAACGTTGTGGAATGATCAACTTTGATAGACTTAGCTCACTTCACTCATGCAAATCATGAAAGTCAATTCCAAAAAACCTATGCAGAAAATGCCACCTACATATAGAGCAAAAACTATGGAGCTGATTGCAGATCACAGAATACTATTTTCACTTAAAAATACTTATTCTCATTGTTATTTCTTCTTTTTGTACTGATTCTTCTTCACAACATGACTAATGTGGAAATATATTTAGTATAATTGAATGTGTATATCATGAAATTGCTTGCCATCTTGGGGGTGGAGGAGACATGGAAATGGGGGTGAAATGTGAAACAAAACATTGTAAAAATGAATGTTGAAAACTATTTTACATGTAATTGGAAAAAAATAAAATACTATTAAAATGGGTTGAGGCTTATGATTGTCATGGAATACTACTATGCTATAAGTAATTATAGCAGGATGATTTTATAAAAACTTAGGAAGACTATATCAATTCATTCAAAGTGAAGTCGGCAGAAACAGGAAAACATGGCTTTGAATGCAGTTACAGCAATATTTTATAGATGACCAACTGTGAAAGACTTAGCTATTCTCATAAATACATTGACCAAAAACAATTCCAGAGTCATGATGAAAAATAATAATCACTTCACAAAGAAAGCTAAGGAACTTTGTATACTGAAAATATATTTTCTTCTTTTTCTATTTTTCTTTTTTATTTGCTTTTTTTACATAGCTAATATGGAAATGTGTTTTATATATTGATATCACATACACAATTGATAAAATTGATTATTTTCCCAAGTAGGAAAAGAGAGAATTTGGAAGTCAAAATATTAAAAATGAATGTTAAAAATTTTGCAGGTAATTTGGAAATTATCTATGAAATAAATGAAATATATATTAGGATTCAAAAATGTTACTGAAGACAACTAAAATGGAGAAAAAAGTTTGATATAGACTAAATATTCAAGAAAAACTTCTATTGTTTCGAATGTGTTATAATACTAGCTTTCAAGAACAATAACATTTTTATTATCAATAGCATACAGGAAAGCACAACTGAGAAACTATGAATAAATAAACTATAATCCTTTTTTAATATATTTTAAATTTAAATACAAAATGGAAAATGATTAAACAAATATTTTAAATTTGTGATTTGCATAGCAAAACATAAGAAAATATTCAAATCATGTAACAAGAAATTTCCATTTCAAGAAAGGGTGTATCATAATGCGACACATTGTATTCCTGAACTATTTTTCCTTTTCTTCATTGTAGGTTTATTGTGTTTTTTTGTTTGTTTGTTGTTTTCTCCTATGCACATTTTACTTTATTCTTTTTCCCCTTTTCCTCTTCCATCCACCTACCTCAAATAGGCTAAAGTTAAGCACAGATGTATTTGTGTGCGTATATGTGTGCACACACATACATGGATACATACATATATTTATATACATATGCAAATACATATACATGCATATACATTGACATATAGACCTACAATCAAATATAACTATACATATATACATGCTTATATGTCTATATAAGGTTGTACTTTTCTTGTTGGTCCTTTGCAGGTAGATAACATCACTTTTTTTTTATTTGATTTGATTTATTTTTAGCATTAAATATTAAAGGTTTTTATTTACAAAACATACGAGTAATTTTTTACATTAACCTTTGCAAAATTTGTTTTGTTCCAAATTTTCCCTCTCCTTCCCCCCACCCCCACCCCTAGATGACAGGTAGTTTAATACATGTGAAATATGTTAAAATATATGACAAATCCAATATATGTATACATATCTATTCAGTTATCTTGAAGCACAAGAAAAATCACACCAGAAAGAGAAAAAAAAATAACTTAAGCAGAAAAACAAAATTCAAGTAAACATTCACAGAAAGTGTTAAAATGTTATGTTGTGGTCCACACACAGTTCCCATTGGCCTCTTTCTAAATGTATATAACTATCTTCATTGCTGAACAATAGGAACTGGTTTATATCACCTCACTGATGATCAGAATTGATCATCATATAGTCTTGTTGCTACGTATAATGATCTCCAGTTTCTGCTCATTTCACTTAGCATCAGTTCATTTAGGTCTATCCAGGCCTCTCTGAAATGATCTTGTTGGTCATTTCTTACAGAGCAATAATATTCCATAACATTCATATACCATAATTTATTTAGCCATTCTCCAATTGATGGGCATCCATTCAGTTTCCAGTTTCTTGTCACTACAACAAGGGCTGCCACAAACATTCTTGCACATGTGGATCCCCTTCCCTCCTTTAAGATCTCTTTGGGATACAAGCCCAGCAGAAACACTACTGGGTCAAAGGGTATGCACATTTTGAAAACTCTTTGAGCATCGTTCCAGATTTGGATAGCATCATTCTTCTTAGTTCTATGTCTTGCCATATTTTTGTAAAGCTACCAAGTCATCATTTCCTATGCCACAACTATATTCCAATTTTGTACATCTAATTATTTTGAATAGCCTAACCTAATATTAATGTGGCTGACATATAATTTCCCTATTCTTCTCTTTTGATTAAATCTATTTTAAATTTAATGTTGTCTGAGATCAATTATTACATATGTCTGCTTTTTTTTCAAATAAGTTCTATTCCTGATCATTACTGTTGTGTTTGTGTGTATCTCGTTTACTATCCATGCTGACTCTTGGACTTCTACACTCCAGATTATCTTGCTCTTATTTAACTTAACCACCCACCCCTCAAAGATCTTTCCTTTATTCTCTCTCCCTAACGTTTTCCTCTTTCTTTATCCCATTCCCATCAATCTTTACATCCTTCTATACCCAGCCTTATCTTATTCCCCTTTCTTTTTGTTTGAAAAACTCTTTTGAAGAGTTTTATTTTTATATCTTGGAAAAAAGTATATATATATATATGTATGTGTGCGTGTGTGTGTGTGTATGTATATATATATATATATATGTGAGTGTGTGTGTGTGTGTGTATGTAAAACCTACATCTCTCTCTCTCTCTCCACACACACACAGACACACACACACAGAGTTCTTTTTTTTAACCCATCCCCCCAGAAAGTAGTTTCAGAACTTCTAGCTCTCCTAACCATTTAATTTATTTTTGCAAGTTCTTGCTCCCATACCTCATTTTTATGACAAAAGTACTATTTTTATCTTTTCCTACATAGTTTCCCTTTTTAAAGTCGCATCATACTTAGCTCTACTCAATTTTTTTTTATTTTGAACTTCCCAATTATTAAGGATAATTTCAAACATATTGTTTACATTTATATATCTAAAATCTAAATAATTTGTCTTTGTTGAGTAACTTGACCTTAGTCTTTGATGTTTATGTTATATTTTATGTATGACAAATTGGCCCTAGTTTCTAGGTTTTAGTAAATTAAATAAATTTGGCTGAGAATTGAGTGGGAAGAGAAAAACATTCAATGCCTTTTCTCTGACAAATTGCAAAGGTCTTTAAATGACTGTAAGCTTCCACCTGAAACTAAGAGTCATATATTAATTCCTCTATTTTTCTAGTGCTATATAGATGTGAGACAAGGAACAATTTGGTCTCTGAAGCATAAACTTTTAGAATCTCTCTCAAACAAGGAAAAATAAGGATTTTGGTGGCCTGAAGTAGCAGTACACATCCCAGAAAAGGGATTATACAAATGAATCAAAGTAATAGATTTCATTAAAAAAAATGAAAGATGTGTAAGTCTGAGTAATAATTGATATCAAACTTGTGAGATCTACTGCTACCTGTAATTTTTAGAGAAAAAGAGGAAGATTCCCATTATGTTGGGTACATTCTAGATAGTGAATCTACATTGCACATGGACAGGATATTCTGTAGTCTGGAATTCAGTGGGGATTTAGGCACTGGAGAATACTAAGAATGATGATCTTCTCCATAAATCAATTTGACTACATAGCAGAACCCAGTTAGGCATCTACTAACAGAATAATAACTCGCCCAATTAAATCTCACTTTTCTTTAAAATCACATCTTTTTATGTGCATATTTTACATTGTCATAAATTATAGGGATGTCACAAATATATGTCACTTATTATTAACTGTTTCCTTGTTTTCAGAATTAGTTTAGATAATTCCTTTTAAAATATTTAATATTTTTAAACAAAATAACTGTTTTGATCTAACGTAACAATGAAACTTCAATATAATGATTTTCTCATAGTTCTAGCAATGGGTGTGTTAGATTTTTCATTGAATATAGTTTTTGAATAAACTCTAACATTTTTTGATTACTCATTCATTTTGTAATCTTTGCAATATAGCTTTTGTCCTTCACAGTTTTTTATCAGAGTGTATACAGGTCCTCTGATAGATTGCTTTATTTCCAATCAGAAAAACAATAAAGCTAAATTCTAAGGAGTTCATCAGCAGATTGTCTTCCAAAAGGCAATAACACTTTTTGACTATTGTAATTTATTCTTGCAGCTTAAATGTGAATAATCTAAGTAGCAATAGAAACAGGGATAAAAAGCATTGATAACTACAGCATGTTAATGGAATTTTTTTCTACTAGGCTGAACTTCTTATTGGTCCATACATTTTCTTAAACATAGAATCATGTCATAGTTCTAAAGATATGGTTGGAATGAAAATTTAATTTTCTAAAGTGAATATTTTGGAAGAGTTGCTTTGGTAATAACACTGGAAGTCATTGATAACCAGCATATAGAATTACTGAGAAAGTGTTCATTTGTAAACTTAATGATTACTCATGGCAAGGACAATTTTTTGGTCTCCAATTGCCCAGTGCCCCATTACTATATTTATTACTTGTATTTATTCTCACCTATATTTAAACAGTAATATTGACAAAAAAGCAAAGTATGAATCCTATAAGGTGACAATAAATTGTTCAGAGGATAAACTTCCTCATGAGGAAAACAAGCTTGGTAAATGTAGAGAGGGTAAAGTTGTTCCTATATACAAACACTCACATAATGAGATATTATGCATTAAGAAAAGTGCAAGGAACAAAGATCAATCTCCACAGAACTATATCTATGAAGGAGGAGCTATTTCTGACAGTATTAATGGAATAGTTTGCCAGTGGCTAGTTAAAGATGTCATACCCATGGTGACCTTTAAATACAAATGAAACTTTCCATCCCTGAAAGAAATCCTTAGGAGGGAGTGGATTTGTAAAATGTGACCTTTAATTCCTCTACTACAAGAAAATTCCTTACCACTCTCCAGCCCATACCTATCAAACATGGAATGTTATAGCAGAGCTGAGTAAGAGATAGACATCTTACCAACAGAAGACAGTTCATAGACAGCTGGGAGCAGTGATATATACTTTTTCAATCAGATTTACTCATATAAGAGGCAACAGTTAGGTTTTGAATTGTGTGACCCCTGCAGCAGAGAATATAGGTGACTATGGATTCAAGGAAAAACAAAACAAAACTAGCTTTGGCAGCTAAAGATCCAGCTGTGGAGAGGAGCAGCTGGGCCAAGCAACCCACCTAGCAGGGATTCTGTGACCTTTGGGGATCAGTATAGGATACTATGTTAAGAGAAAAAACACTATGGTTTTGTCATACTCAGAGGCTCCCTATGTAGGCCTCACTATAGTATATTAAAAGATTGTATTCAGTCTCCTGGACACAATGTATGTTTTTGGGCAGTTTCATTACAGGTTTAACAGGGGATATTTTGTGGCTATTGTTCTTACCATGAGATGGTAAGAAAACAATTTTTACTATAGACTAATTGTGTCTGCTTTCTGATAATGTAAGCTAAATCCAGCAATAGGAACTTGTGTGTGTGTGTGTGTGTGTGTATGTAATTTTTGGACCCATATATTAGTGAAGATGCTGAGGAGATTCAGTTTCATTTGAGAGACACAACTTGCAAATTTATACTTATTGAGATGAGCACATACTTCCCAAACATGTAAACATTTGAGGTGTTGCAAAAAACACATTTAATTTTTTCAAGGCAAAGTATTATCATAAGTTTAAAAAAATAAACAGATATACACTCTTACATTATCTTTTATCTTTCCCTTTATTTTTTGTCAAGATTTAGATAAGGTTTTTGGAAAATGCTTTTGTGGAGGCAGCTAGGTGGGCGCAGTGGATAGATCACCAGCCCTGAAGTCAGGAGGCCCTGAGTTCAAATCTGATCTCAGACATTTAACATTCCTTAGCTGTGTAACCCTGAGCAAGTCACTTAACCTCAATTGCCTCAGCAAAAAGGAAAATGCTTTTGTGTTGCCCTTAAATGTAAAAAAAAAAAAATGAGCAGTATTAAACTGATTTTCTGGTACTAGGAAGGAGCTTGAAATAAAGAAATAACAAAGACAAAGATATGCATATATATGTATTTCTATAATCAATATTCCAATGGATCTTTGATGTCATTGATGTATTTTCATTGGTGTAATGAAGACAAATTTACACCTGCTAGTTTATTTAACTCTGATCTAAATTTCCCCATAAATTTGTCAGAGGTTTTCTACGCAACATTTCAAGAGCTTTCCTTGCTTTCACTTGATATAGATAGGTGACCAATGTTAAGTATACTTTCTACTAATTATTTTTCACCCTTACCATTTGAAAAATCTAATATTTTTTCATTCCTTCCTTTTAAAAATAATACATTGCTTATTTCATAGGTATTCTTTATCATGTACCATGTGCTTTTACAATTCTCTTTGAATGATCCTCTGAATTCTTCAGACACTAAGAGTTCTGGCTCTGGAATCAGTTTCTATGCTGCTCTGATACCTTGGACAAATCATTTGAAATTCCCAAATTTATGTTTGTTGTTATGGAAAATTAGTTGTTTGGTGCTAGATAGCCTCTAAATTCTTCTAGATAAAAGATAATCAGGGAGTTCACAAAAATATATTAAATGTTCATTATATTCTAGGAACTCTGCTCAGCCCTGGAGATTCAAAGAAAGGCAATGATAGTATTTACACTCAATGACCTTACAAATTCAAATAAGGGAGAAGTCATACAAATGACGTTATATATGTATTATATGTAGTATAAATGTCAGTTATTCTCACAAGGAAGGAATTAGTAGGAGTAGGAAAGGTCAGAATTGGAGAATTGAGCAGAGCCTTGAAAGAAACCAGGGAACTCAAAAGACACAGAAGAATATTAGAGAGCATCCCAAGTATGGAGGGCAAGCAGTGAAAACCCTAGAGTATTATGTGAGAGAAACAAACAAAAAAGACCAGCATTAAAAGATTATAAATAAGGAGAAAAAAAGTAAATATTTGGCACTATTCTCTCCTAAGTTTGTTTCTTGGGTATTCCAATGATCATACTTTTTCTTTTTCTTTATTTAGTTTTTTGTTCAATCCTTCTTCTAGCCTATATTCTAGACTGAAAATTTTTGTTATGTTTTTCTACATAATTTCTCTTTGGACTCACAAGGTCTCATGTGATTGTAGACTATATGATTTAGAGTCCTTTCATAATTATTTTGCATCAACTGTTTTCTTCTTCAAGGATAACAGGGGCAATCTCAGCTAGAGTATATAAGATTTTGATGGATTTTTAGTGGTCTTATCAAGTATATAGTGTGATTGCTGCTCTTTTGGACTTCTTGGGATCCAGAGCTTATATTGTTTCTAAAGAATATAGCTATAGGACATTCCAATGAGTATTGTTTTAATAGATAGGACCCCAAACCCAGTTAACCACTGAAATGTGTTTTTGTTTCAGTGTTTCAGTGTTCAGTGGAACCTTTTCTGGACCAGGGACTAATTGTTCCATCACCTCTTTTGTAAGTGCTGAACTAAATATAAATAATATGTGGATTAAATGGCTATAAAGCTATGGCTACAGAAAAAAAAGAGATATTTATTTAAAATATATGTATATGTATTATAATTACTAATATTAATACATTTTTACCAGTATGCTATAAGGTCTTTCAGAAAGAAAAGTATTTACTTTTCTCTTATTATTCCAGGGCCTAATATGAGGCATGGAAAAAAGTCATATTTCATAAATATTTGGTGATTAGTTCAGCAAAATGTCCGAAGGTAACTTGATTGCATGGAAACAGCACAGAAGGAAGAGGGGTTTAAATGCCATCTCTGACATATACTAGCTGCTGGACTCTGGGCAAGTCATTAACCTCAAATTATTTTGGTAAGTCTCTCAGATTCTAAGTCACTATCTACATAAGCAGAGGATGTTTCCTGATGTTGGAGATACTCCTAATCATGAAATAATTTATCTGATTCTTTATCTCCATCCTTAAATTAATTATAAATTTTCATTGTTGCAAACGGGGGAAGCAATTACTTAGATAAATGCAAAGAAAATGGGAAGATTCTGGCAGGTAGTGTGAGATTGAGGACTACAACATGTTATTAATCAATTGTTTAGATTACTTAATCCTAAACTATTGGTTAGACAATTTTTTTTTCAATGAATTGGCCTTCTGTTATTTTTGTTATCTATACCGAACATAGCTTCCATTTCTCTAAGTTGCTGTTAACAATGAGTTTCTAGTATTTTTAAATCCTCAGAATGTGACATGAGTCATATATTACACATTTTCGCTCTTTCAAGCATTGTCTCAGAACAATGCCCCTTCCCTCCTGCACATAATTACTAGAATGTTAAGTATTGCGATTATATTCACCCCTGATGAGAGAATGAGTGGTAATTGGGATCTCAGATGGTAGGGAGATTCAGATTTAAAACTGACAGAGTGAGAGGAAGACAAGCTGGATTTTAAAGAAAGGCATGTTGAGAACAAATTGTGTGGGTCTGATTGGCTTTCTAATAATTGGGAAATCTATAAATGAAATCATATGGCACAAAAATAATTATTATATTTTAGCCAGAAATGTTTTCTTTTAAAGTAAGATATATTATTTTAGAATCTTTTTTTTTGGCTACACCGATGAAAAATTGGTCTGAATATGTGTTAAAAAAACCCATAAACTTTGCATCACATTTGGCCATTTAAGTTCATTTAAGAAATATTTATCAAACATCTTCATTTTTTGGATTACTGAGTTGGAGAAAATAAAAGAGCATAGAAATCACTGTAGGCTTATCATATAACTTGATACAAGTGGAAATTAAGTTGAGAGCAATCAGAAGAAAAAGGAAAATAATCCTGTCACATGACATCTAGTATTTTCTACTATACTATACTATCAGGGAAAATTTAAATTTAACTTTGAGATCAGATAGTCTCACATAAGTCAGACAATTACTTTATTTCACTGGATACATTGAAATAATATAGCTCATCAGTGTAAGAAAGGTGTTCTGAATTATTCTGAATTAATGGTTCAGTTTCTAAGGAACCATTTTCATTTTTTTTTTTTGATGAACCATGATTCCTTGTCACCTTTAGAATTGCCCATGGAAACATCTCATTTCTTATTTTTCAAAATGATTTTAACTTCCTTATTTTTATGTCAGTATCATGGAAAGGTATAAATGTAAATATATAAATAATCCATGATGGGAAGTTTGAGTGCATTAGTATGCATGCTGTCATTTACAGTGACATCCACAATCCCTGTTGTAAGTGCAGTAGTATGTAAGTTCCTTTTGCATAATAGTTGTGTTTTTAGGCAATGTTCCAGTATAAATATTTTGACATGTACTACAAATGGCATGTTGAAACACATTGTTAGAAAATGAATAGCAGAGTATCCTGCCTATTCTGTTTCTATGGAATGCTCTGCATGCCTCTTTTATTTCTTATTTGTCTCTAACCCTCATGAGGAAAGGTATTCAACCTAGTTCTGTTTCTATTTAGAATGATTTTCTATGTATAGATTATACACAATGATTTATTTAGGCTTTTTTTTTCAATGCTTGGTGAAACTTAGGTAAGCTTATTTTCACAGTTAAGCAATATTTGGTAGATGACATTTGAATTTTGAGCCTGTTTTTAAGTAATTCAAAGAAGATTACTTCTAATAATTTGGAAAACATTTCTATAAATATGACCACTCATCAACTCATGTGGCTGCCAATAAAAAAATTTGACAATCTTCTGACTTTACTTGATTTACCTCCTCTAACACTTCTTTAAAAAGACTTGAGGTCTAAGTTAGTGGGGAAATGAAAAGATTTTTGCTTTTTCCAAAAGAAGAGATTGAGGAAAGGGGCAAAAAATATGCTTAGCAAAGTGTAAGTATAAGTGTGTGGCAAAAAGTATGCTGGTTCAAATAAATTAAGGAGATTTCTCAAGGTAAAAGCAGAAAGGGATTTTATTACAATCTCAAAAGAAAGGATGTCTCCTTCCCCACAAGCAGTTAGCAAGAAGAAGCGAGGCCCAGTTAACAGACAAGAATTATATAGGAGCTTGGCGTAACATTCCCTATAGGCTGGATCTTTGCCCTTATTAGTCAGGATAAATGACCTCACATTCTAAGTCATAAATGAGGAAAAAAACTTCTAATCCAACCATATCTTTAGGATTACTAAATTATCTCACGTGGGAGTTTCAAAACCAAACCGGCCTCAATTTAGTCTCACAAAACAAAGGGATGGTCCAACTCCTTGTAAAGCATGTGATTTCTGGAGAAAGAGACTTGAGGCTGGGGTACAGCTGACCTTCACTCAATTTTGACTTTCTTCATCATGTGAGATAGCTTTCGCAATTCATTTCATTCGTAAGTAAGTGAATGAAAGAAGTTTGGTCATGAAATAATCCATCATTCATATCTCTTTTGTCAAAGCACATATTTATGAATCACCTATTTGGAATTTTAACTTCATTTTATTAATAACCTTTTTTAATAAACAATGAAATCTTATTGGAAAAGGAACATCACAATCATTTTGTGTGCATTCTTTTCAATGGAATTCAGAAACAAGTTACTAACTATTATTTCTTTAAGGTTAAAATTTTGCTGGGAAGCTGATACATTGTTGGTGGAACTGTGAATAGATCCAACCATTCTGGAGAGGAATTTGGAACTATGCTCAAAAAACTATCAAACTGCTTTTTTTCCTTCCAGGGGTGGAGCCATGGTGGAGGAGATCAGACAGGAGTCTCTGTAACCTCCTCTAACCTCCCCTCAAACCAACAACATATGAAGCCTCTAGACTGATTCTGAAGCAAAAAAATCTACAATATCTGGAGAACAACACGATTCTAGAAGAAGATACTCTGGAAGAACCTCAAAACAGGTCTGTTTTAATTGGGCAGGGGGTGGTCTACTGAACCCAGAAAGAAACGCAGGGAGACTTGGTTAGGGATCTGGAGCCGGGAGCTGGAACAGGAGTTGAAACAGGAGTGGGAGCGTTGTGCTTTTCACACACCTGGGAGTCCTCTGCGGGCCTCTTAGAACAATCTGTCCTGATTGTGGGCAGGTGGTTTGGAGGGTCTGCCTTTTGAGGGGAATAGATTGTGAACCACTGAACCCCTGATGAGCATCTTAACTAGCTGCCATTACACAGCACCTTAAAGCAATCAATCAAACAACAGGACTGATAAGCACCAGAAATAATTTAATCAGCAGAGCTGCCCAGTACCTGGAATAATTCAATCAGCAAAACTGCCCAGTTCCTGAAATAACTCAATCAGCAGAACTGCCGCAGGGCAAATTAAAGCAGCTGTCCCACCTTTGCCCTAAACAGACCTCACACCTTTAAAAAAAAATAAATAAAAAACCAAAAAGGGCTCTCACCATAGACAACTTTTATGGAGAGAGGGAAGAAAAGACCTCAAATCCTGAGACCCCTAAAGGTAAAGCAACTCCAGAAAAAGCCCCAAAGAAAGACATAAATTGGTCTCCATGTCACAAGGCTTTCTTTGAAGATTGCATAAAAAATCTTAAAAGAGAGTTAGAAGAAACATGGGGAAATGAAATGAGATCACTGCAAAATAAAATAGAAAAAAATGGAAAAAGAATGCAATGAACAAAAAGATGTAATTGGTCAATTGCAAAAGGAACTAAAAACAGTAACTGAAGAAAATAAGACATTAAAAATTAGAATTGAACAACTGGAAATTAATGACTCATCAAGACTTCAAGAATCAGTTGAACAAAAACAAAAAATTGAAAAGATAGAGAAAAACATGAAATATCTCCTAGGAAAAACAACTGACCTGGAAAATAGATCTAGGAGACACAATCTAAGGATTATATGGCTTCCTGAAAGCCATGATGAAAAAAAGAACCTGGACACTATCTTCCAGGAAATCATAAAAGAAAACTGCCCTGATATTTTAGACCCAGAAGGCAAAATACTCCTTGAAACACTCCACCGATCACCTCCTGAAAGAAACCCAAAAATTAAGTCCCCCAGAAATATCGTGGCTAAATTGCAGAACTATCATACCAAGGAAAAGATATTACAAGAAGCCAGAAAGAAACAATTTAAATATCAGGGAGCTACAATTTGGATCGCACAGGACCTTGCAGCTTCTACTTTGAAGGATCGAAGGGCCTGGAATCAGATATTCCGAAGGGCAAAGGAACTTGGATTACAGCCAAGAATAAGTTACCCAGCTAGAATGAGCATTATCTTCCAGGGAAGAAGATGGCCATTCAATGATATAGGAGAATTTCACCTATTTCTACTGAAAAGACCAGAACTGAACAAAAAATTTAATCTACAAACACAGAACACAAGAGAAACATAAAAAGGTAACAAGGGAAAAAAACTCTTGGGAAATATATTTATGTTATAGATACTTATAGAATGACGGTTGATTTTATGAATCTATTATTACATTATGATTATGATATGATTACTGTGATTTTATGATTATTATTATATGTTTATTGTGATTTTATGATTATTATGATATGATAAACTGAAAAAGAAATTAGAAGTAGAAAAGGGATAACACTGGAAGAAGAGGAAAAGGAGGTAAAATAAGGGAAATTACATCAAATGTAGAGGCAAAGAAAACCTATAATGATTGAGGGGAGAAAAGGGAGAGGAATGAGAATTGGGTTAATCTCCATCTCATCAGATTTGGCTCAGAAGGAATAATATACGCACTTATAAGGAAGCTGGAGGGAAAGGGGGGAAAAAGGGGTGGGTGTGTGGCTCTAAAGGGGAAGGATTGTTTGAGGGAAGTGGTTTTCAAAAGCAAAATAGTAGGGAGGAGGGAAAGGGGATAAGAAAGAGAAAAGCATAAGCTAGAGTAAAGAAGATGGCAGGAAATACAGAATTAGTTATTTTAACTGTGAACGTGAATGGAATGAACTCTCCCATAAAGCAGAAGCAGATAGCAGATTGGATTAAAAAACAGAATCCAACAATATGTTGTATACAAGAAACACATCCAAAACTTAGAGATACATACAGGGTGAAGGTAAAAGGCTGGAGCAGTATCTATTATGCTTCAGGTGAACAAAAAAAAGCAGGGGTAGCAATCCTCATCTCAGACCAAGTAAAAGCAAAGATAGACTTCATTAAAAGAGACAAAGATGGAAATTATATCTTCCTAAAGGGTACCATAGATGATGAAGCAATATCAATACTAAACATATATGCACCAAGTGGTATAGCATGGAAATTCCTAGAGGAAAGGTTCAGAGAGATGCAAGAAGAAATAGACAGCAAAACTATAATAGTGGGGGATCTCAACCTCCCTCTCTCAGAACTTGATAAATC
>JAJPUD010010875.1:36134-48625 GCA_023553655.1 Myrmecobius fasciatus
GGACTGCTGAGAAAAAAAGTAAACTCCCTACTGTCTCCATTCAACTTTCTCCATAGATCTATCATACCTAACTTTTCTAACAATTGGTTTATCTCCCTAGTTTCTTTCTTGTTTATTTTGTGGTTTGATGTATCTAATTCTGAGAGAGCAAGGTTGAGATCCCCCACTAGTATCATTTGGCTGTCCATTTCTTCTTGCATCTCTCTTAATTTCTCCCCTAGGAATTTGTGTGCTATTGCACTTGGTGCATATATATTTAGTATAGATATTGCTACATTATCTATGGTATATTTTAATGAAATATAGTTTCCTTCCTTATCCCTTTTGATTAGATCTATCTTGGCTTTTACTTGATCTGAGATAAGGATTGCTACCCCTGCTTTTTCTGTTCACCTGAAGCCTAATATTTTCTGCTCCAGCCGTTTACCTTCATCCTATTTGTGTCACTATGTTTTAGATGTGTTTCTTGTAGACAACATATTGTGGGATTCTGAGTTTTAATTCAGTCTGATACCCGCTTCCCCTTTATGGGAGAGTTCATCCCATTCACATTCACAGATAGAATAACTAATTCTTTATTTCCTGCCATCTTATTTACCCAAGTTATGTTTTCCCCTTTCCTTTCCCCTTTCTCCCTTCCCCCCTCCTCAGTACTTTGCTTTTGATGACCCCCTCCCCCAAACAATACTCCACCCTTTAGATCCCCTCCCACTGTTTTTACTCCTTTCCCCCGATTCTTCTATTTTCCATTCTATTAGTCTGTCCCTTACTTTTCCTCCTTTCCCTCCTACTTCCCTCTAGCAACAGAAAAGTTTCTATGTGAAATCAAATGTCTGATATACACTTTTAGAGCCCAACCTGATGAGAGTAAGATTTACACAATGCTCATCTCCCTCCCCTCTTTCTCTCAATTATAATAGGTTTTCTTTGCCTCTTCAGTTGATTTTACCTTGTTTTTAACCTCCTTTTTTTACATCTTATTTTACCACATTTTCCCTCTTTTCCCTAGTATGACAACCTTTTCCCCTCTAGTTCTCTTTTTCACATTATCAAAGCAATATCTACTTAATTATACTCCCAAACTTTAAGTATCCCCCTAGTAAAAATAAAATTCTTAAGAGTCCTTTCCTTTTTACCTTTTTATGCTTCTCTTGAGTTCTGTGTTTGGAGGTCAAATTTTTTGTTCAGATCTGGTCTTTTCATTAGAAATAGGTGAAATTCACCTATATCATTGAATGACCATCTTCTTCCCTAGAGGATCATGCTGATTCTAGCTGGATAAGTTATTCTTGGCTGGATTCCAAGTTCCTTTGCCCTTCGGAATATCTGGTTCCAAGCCCTTCGATCCTTCAGTGTGGAAGCTGACAGATCCGGACAGATTCTAATTATTGATCCTCGGTATTTGAATTGTTTCTTTCTAGCTGCTAGCAGAATCTGTTCCTTGGTGCTATAGTCCTGAAATTTAGCCACGATATTCCTTGGGGTTTTAATTTTGGGGTCTCTTTCAGGAGGTGATCGGTGAATTCTTTCAATGGTGATTTCGCCCTTTGATTCTACAATCTCAGGGCAGTTTTCTTTCAGGATTTCCTGGAAGATGGTGTTTAGATTCTTTTTTTCATCATGACTTTCAGGAAGTCCAATAATTCTTAGATTGTCTCTCCTATATCTATTTTCCAAGTCAGTTGTTTTTCCTAGGAGATATTTCATATTTTCTTCTAAATTTTCATTTTTTGTTTTTGTTTGACTGATTCTTGAAGTCTTATTGAGTCATTTACTTGCATTTGTTAAATTCTTATTTTTAAAGTGTTGTTTTCTTCAGTTACCTTTTTAAGCTCGTTTTGTAACTGGCCAATTTGTTCATTGCATTCTTTTTCCACTTCACTAATTTTATTTTTCAATAAATTGGTGTCTTTTTCATATCTCTTTTGCAGGGCCTCATATCCTTCTGGCAAGATATTGTATCCTTCTTGCACTGATTTCAGTTTATTTTCCCATTTATCCTCAAGCTGTCTTTTGAGGTTCTTTATGTAATCTTCCAGAAAGGCCTTTTGAAAAAGTGACCAGTGATGATCTTTAATACCTTCATCTGGTATTTTATCTAAAGGAACCTCAGCATCTGGGGTCAATGCTTCTTTGCCTTGATAAAAGCTGTCTATGGTGAGAGCTCTCTTTTGCTTCTTCATTTTTTTTAGACAGCGTGGATATCTATTTAAGGTAGGGAAAAAAAAAAAACAGTGGCTGAAAAGCTTTGCCCTGGGGCACTTCAGCGAGTTAACTTAAGGGGCTGGCCCAGTGGGGGTAGGTCTAAGTCAGAATTACTCCTTAAACAAGGCAAGTCTGCCAGAACACCTGCCCCCAATCAGGGCAGAGTGTCCCATGTGCCTCAGAAAAACACCAGGTGTTTGGAATTTGGAGTTTGGAATTTCTGCCATGATGAGCTGAGCTGAGTCCCACCCTCACTTCCAGCCTACACAGGATTCCTCTATTTATCTCTCTGTCTGAGTCAGACTAACCTGATATGAAGTTCTTCAGAAAAGTGCCCAAATATTTCTGAGTTCGTTGACTTGAAGATCAGTTCAGAGGCTTATTTTATTGTTGATTTGAGAGAAGATCGGAGGAGAGGCAGAAAGTCACCTTTTCACTCTGCCATCTTGGCTCCGCTCCCAAAATTCCTTTTATGAGAAAGAAATGGTACTGATATCTAAATAATGTAGAATTAAAACAGAGAAAGAAAATTATAAACCAATCTTCTTAATGAATATTGATGCAAAAATCTTAAAGAAAATATTAGCAAAAAGATTACAGAAAGTCATCCCCGGACCATACACCCTGACCAAGTAAGATTTATAACAGGAAAGCAGGGGAGGTTCAATATTAGAAAAAAAACTATTAGCATAATTGACTATATTGATAACTACGCTAACAAAAACTATATGCTGATTTCAATAGATGCAGTAAAATCATTTGATAAAATCGAACATCCATTTCTAATAAAAACACTAGAGAGTATAGGAATAAGTGGACTTTTCCTTAAAATACTTGGTCGCTTCTATTTAAACCATCAGCTAGCATAATATGTAATTGGGATAAACTTGAACCATTCCCAATAAGATCATGGGTGAAACAAGGTTGCCCACTATCACCATTGCTGTTCAGTATTGTATTATTAATACTATATTTGGCAATAAGAGAAGAAAAAAGAGATTAAAGAAATTAGAGTAGGTCATGACAAAACCAAATGATGATATACTTAGAGAAACCTAGAGAATCACCTAAAAAACTCTTAGAAATAATTCACTACTTTAGCAGTTTCAGAACACAAAATAAATCCTCATAAATCATCAGCATTTTTATACATCACTAACAAAATCCTACAGCAAGAAATGAAAAAGAGAAATTCCATTTAAAATAATGTTGATGGTATAAAATATTTGGGAATCTATCTGCCAAGGGAAAGTCAGGAACAATATGACCAAAACTACAAAACACTTTCTACACAAATAAAATCAGATGTAAACAATTTGAAAAATATCAAGTCCTTTTGGATGGGTCAAGTGAATTCAATAAAGATAATCTATTTATTTATGCTATGCCAATAAAACTTCCAAGAAACTATTTGACTGATCTAGAAAAAAATAACAGAAGAGTTTATCTGGAAGAACAAAAGGTGAAATATTTGAAGGGAATTAATGGGAAAAAAGGTAAATGAAGGTGGCCTAGCTGTACCAGAACTAAAACTATATTATAAACAGTGGTCATAAAAACCATTTGGTATATGAAACACAGTAATTGATTAGTGGAATATGTTACGTTCACAGGAAAAAATATGTAATGACTATAGTAATCTAGTGTGCGACAAACCCAAAGACTCAAGCTCTTGGGATAAGCACTCACTATTTCACAAAAACTGCTGGGAAAACTGGAAACTAGTATGGCAGAAACTAGTCATTGACCCACACCTTACAACATATAACAAGATAAGGTTGAAATGGGTTTATTATCTAAACATAAAGAACGATATTGTAAAAAAATTTAAATGTAAAAATTAAAAATTGTAAATTAATTGTAAAAATTGAAAAATTAAAAATTGTAAAAATTAAGCTATGCTATTTTAGGATAATGTATCTCTCAGATCTGTGAAGAAGAAAGGAATTTGTGACTGAAGAAGAACTAGAGAAAATTATTGATCAAAAAATTTGATTATATTAAGTTAAAAAAGTTTTTGCACAAACAAAACTAATGCAGACAAGAGAAGCAAGAAATTGGGAAAACATTTTTACATTCATTTCTAAATTATATAGAGAATTGACTCAGATTTATAAGAATTAAATCCATTCCCCAATTGATAAGAGGTCAAATGATATGAACAGACAATTTTCAGATGAAGAAAGTGAAGTTATTTCTAGTCATAGGAAAAGATGCTCCAAGTCACTATTGATCAGAGAAATGCAAATTAAGACAATTCTAAGATACCACTACATACCTCTCAAATTGGCTAAGATGACAGGAAAAGATAATGACAAAAGTGGAGGGGATATGGGAAAACTTGGACACTGATATGTTATTGGTGGAACTGTGAAGGTATCCAGCCATTCTGGAGAGCAATTTGTAACTGTGCTCAAAAAGTTATCAAACTGTGCATACTTTTTGATACAGCCGTGTTTTTATTAGGATTATATCTCAAAGAGATCTTAAGGAGGAAAAGGGACCCATATGTACAAAAATGTTTGTGGCTGTCCTTTTTCTATTGCCATGAATTTGAAAACTTAAATGGTTTTCCATCAATTGAAGAATGGCTGAATAACTTCTGGTATATGAAATGTTATGAAATATTATTGTTCTGTAAGAAAGTTTCAGCATGATGATTTCAGAGAGGCCTGGAAAGACTTATATGAACTGATGCTAACTGAAATGAGCAGACGCGGGAGATCATTGTACATGGCAAAAATTGGATGCTATTAGGATTAATTTTGATAAATAATATGCTTTCCAACAATGGGATTTATTGAGGTCATTTCCAATGATCTGTGATGAAGAGAGTCTTTTGCATGCAGAGAGAGGACTTTGGGAACTGAATGTGGACCACAGCATATCATTTTCAATTTTTGTTGTTTGCTTACATTTTGTTCTCTTTCTCCTTTTTTTTTTCCTTTTTGATCTGGTGTGTGTGTGTGCAGGAACATAATTGTATAAGTATGTATACATATATTGGATTTAACATATATTTTAATGTGTTTAACATATATTGGATTAGTTGTCATCTAGGAAGGAGGTTGAGGGAAAGAGCTGAAAATGTGCAATAAAAGATTTTGCAAGGGTCATTGTTGAAAATTATCTATGCATATGTTTCAAACATTTAAAAAAAGGTTTAATAATAAAAAATAGTGATTTAAAGCATTTTTTTCATGCAATTTGATTTCAATTTCTTAAACATATATGTTTCACCAAAATACCTTTGATTATTCATCTAAAGAGGAATTGTTATTTTTTTAAACTTGATGCAGTTCTGTGTTCAGTATATATTTGAGAAATGAAGCCTATATCACATCCTTTGGCTGTATTTTTTAAATGTTGCTTTATTTTTATTGGTACACTGAGCAAATTGTACTTTATCTGATCTTTTTATATTTGGCCTATTTTTGTTTTTTTTTTTGATAGCTGAAATTATGATTGCTACCACTCTCCTTTTTTAATCCTGGCAAAAACATATTAGGTTCTCCTTCAATTCTGTGCATGAACTTTGCATGTCTTTTTTCTTTCAAGCATGTCTCTCTTAAACAACTTATTGTTGAATTCTGGTTTCTATCCCAATCTGCTATTTATTTCCATTTATAGGAAAAATTTCATATTTAAAATTGTAATTCATAAAATTCATATTTATACTTATAATCACTGTGTATTTCTCTATAGGACATTGTTCTTTTAATTCCTCTCTTTTTCATCCTGTTCCTCTTCAAATCTCCCTTATTTCTAGCCATTACCTTCCATAATCTATATCCTTTTATCAGCTCCCACCCATTCCAACTATCTACTAATTCTCTTACTTTCCTGCTGATTCAGAATTTTATTCACAACTGAGTAGTTCAAAGTGGAAATGATGTACAGACATATATATATATATATGTTATATATATATATGTCTGTATATCATTTCTGTTTTGAACTGATTTAATTGCTTATTATCCTCTCAACATTATTGTGTTATGTGAATCTATTCTATTCCACGGATCTACCACTCAATTTCTTAGACATTACAAAATGCTTTTGAGGAATCCTGCTTTATAATGTAATTTTAGGTTTTGTACTGCTAGTCCACTATTTTTTGGATTTTTCCCATTAATTTCCTTATAATTCTTGACCTTTTTTTTCTTCTGAGAGAATTTTTTATTATTTTTTTTCTAGCTATGTAAAATGATTTTTTTTGACAATTTGATTGCTATGGCACTGAACAGGTAGGTCAATTTAGGTAAAAAATTTCATTTTTATTATATTAGCTTGGCCTAAACATGAGCTATCAAAATTTTTCCCAGTTGTTTAGATCTGACTTTGTGGGAAGTTTTTTTTTTTTTTTTTTTTTTGAATTTTTTTCATACAATTCTTTAGTTTGTCTTGGCAGGTGGACACCCAAATATTTATTGATGGCATGATTTTTGTTTTTTCTTTTTGTTTTTGTTTTAAAATAGGGCTATTTAATTTATTTCCTCTTCGGTTAATCTGGGAAATGTATATTTTGGTTAATATTCATTCATTTTAGTTATATTGTCACATTTGCTTCAATACAGTTGGGCAAAATAGTTCCTCATTATTGCCTTAATTTCTTTTTCATTGATGGTAATTTCATCATTTTCATTTTTCATGCATATAATTCAATTATTTTCTTTCCTTTTTCTAAGCAAATTAACCAAAAGATTAACTATTTTGTTTTTCCTTTTTTCATAATACCAATCCTTAATTTTATAATTTTTTTCAATAGTTTTATTTTCAATTTTATTAATCTCTCCTTTGAGTTTCAGAATTTATGATTTGTTATATAATTGTTAGTTTTTTAATTTTTTTCCCTAACTTGTTTATTGCATGCCCAATTCATTTTTCTCTTCTTTCTCTATTTTATTCATGTGACTATTTAGAGATATAAAATTTCCCCTATGGGCCACTTGGGATGCATCCTAAAAGTTTTGGTATGGTGTCTCAATATTGTCATTCTCTTTCTTGAAATTATAAATTTTTTCTGTGTTTTGAGGTTTGACTGTTGTGGTTTTTATTCAATCTTTCCCTCGTTCCCTTTACTGAATACCATTGCTATTGTATCAAGGCCTAAAAGGGAAATATTTACCGTGTCTGCCTTTAAGCATTAGATTGTGAAGCTTTATGCACTAATACATAATCATTTTTTGAGTAGTGCCATGTATTGAGGGAAAAAGGTGTATTCTTTTCTGTCCCTCTTCAGTTTTCTCCAGAGGGCTATCAGATGTAAGTTTTCTAAGATTTTATTAATCTCCCTAATTTCTTTCTTATTTATTTGTGGTTATATTTGTGTGACACTGAAAAGTGAATATTGAAGTTCTTCATTAAGGCAGTTCGGCAATCTATTTTTTTTCCTGTTATTGGTTTAATATCTTTTTTATAAATTTGTATGTTTTACATCTTAGTACATATAAATTTAGGACACTACTTCATTATTTGTGGTAACCTTTCACAGAATGTAATTTCAATCCTTATCTCTTTTAATTACAACTGTTTTTACTTTTGCTTTATCTGAGTTCAATATTACTACCCCTGCTTTTTTTTTTACTTCAGCTGAAATATAATCAATTTTGTTTAGCCTCTTACCTTTACTGTGTATGTGTCTCACTGTCAAATGTGTTTCTTGTGAACAAGATATTGTAGGATTCTGTTTTTTAATCCCCTCTTCTATTCACTTCTGTTTTCTGGGACAGTTTATCGTATTCACATTTAAATTTTTGTTACCACCTCTGTATTTTCATTCATTCTATTTTCTCCTCTTATATAATTTTACTCTCTCTTTCCACCTTGTCCTTAGTAGCATTTTGTTTTCCTAACAAACACCACCCAATAGCTTATCTTCTATTGCTCCTCCTCCCTTCATTTTCTTATCTTTGTTTCCTAGTGTTTCTGCCCTCTCTTCTATCCTATTTCTCTTTTTTCATTTTTATTTCTCGTCCTACTTCTTTATAGGGTTACATAAATTTCTGTATCTAACTGAATGATTACGTTATTCCCTCTTAGAGCCAAATCTTATGAGATCAAGCTTCAGCCAATCGTCCCCTCTCCCCCCTGGTTCTTTCTTTCTAATGTTATAATATTTTGCAGCTCTTCTTGTCATATAATTTGCCCCATTATTCCTCCCTCTTTCCCATTTTCCCAGAACAATCTTATTCTTTTTTTTAATTAAAGCTTTTTATTCACAGAACACATAAGTAATTTATCAACATTGACCTTTGCAAAATTTGCTGTTACAAATTTTTCCCTCCTTCCTCCCACCCACTTCCCTAGATGGCAGGTAAACTAATATATGTTAAATATGTTTAAATACATAATAAATCCAATATATGTACACATATTTATACACTTATCTTGCTGTACAAGTAAAACCAGATGTAGAAAGAAAAAAAACTCTGAGAAATAAAACAAAATACAAGCAAACATCAACAGAAAGCATGAAAAAGTTATGCTGTCATTCACACTCTCTCTCTTCTCACAGTTCTCTCTCTAGTCGTGGATGGTTTTCTTCATCAATGAACAATAGCAACTGGTTTGAAACACTTTATTGTTGAAGAGAACCATGTCCATCAAAATTGGTCATCATATCATCTTGTTGTTGCCATGTATAAAGATCTCCTGGTTCTGCTTATTTAACTTAGCATCAGTTCATGAAGGTCTCTCCAAGCCTCTCTGAAAACATCTTGGTTGTTTCTTATAGAATAGTAGGATTACATAACATTCATATATCATAATTTATTCATTCATTCTCCAATTGAAAGGTATCCATTCAGTTTCCAGTTTCTTGCCACTACAAAAAAAGCTGTCACAAACATTTTTGCCCATGTGGGTTCCTTTCCCTCATTTAAATCTCTTTGGGATTTAGGGCCAGTAGAAACACTGCTGGTCAAAGGGTAGGCACAGTTTGATAAATTTTTGAGCATAGTTCCAAATTGCTCTCCAGAATTTTTAGATCTGTTCACAGTTCCACCAACAATGTATCAGTGTCTCAGTTTTGCCACATCCCCTACAACATTGATCATTTTCTTTTCCTGTCATCTTAGCCAATCTGGTGTGTAGTGGTATCTCAGAGTTGTCTTAATTTGCATTTCTCTGATCAATAGTGATTTGGAGCACCTTTTCATATGATTACCAATAGTTTCAATTTCTTCATGTGAAAATTGTCTGTTCATATTCTTTGACCATTTATCAATTGGAGAATGGCTTGAATTCTTATAAATTTGAGTTAATTCTCTACATATTTTAGAAAGGAGGCTTTTATTAGAACCTTTGAATATAAAATTGTTTTCCAAGTTTATTGCTTCCCTTCTAATCTTGTCTGCATTTACTTTTGTTTGTACAAACACTTTTTAACTTGATGTAATC
The DNA here is from genome assembly GCA_023553655.1 of Myrmecobius fasciatus. Classification (NCBI taxonomy): domain Eukaryota; kingdom Metazoa; phylum Chordata; class Mammalia; order Dasyuromorphia; family Myrmecobiidae; genus Myrmecobius; species Myrmecobius fasciatus. The sequence continues at coordinate 45,741 of JAJPUD010010875.1, forward strand.
AAAATTATCTATTTTGTAATTAATAATGTTCTCTAGTTCTTCTTTGGTCACAAATGCCTTCCTCCTCCAGAGATCTGAGAGATAAACTATCCTATATTCTTTATTTCAGATAATGAACCCATTTCAACTTCATCCTGGTATACAGTGTTAGGTGTGGGTCAATACATAGTTTCTGCTATACCTATATCATTGAATGTTCATCTTTTTTTCTTGAAAGATAATGCTCATTTTCACTGGATAACTTTTTCTTGGCTATAATCCTAGTTCCTTTGCTTTTTGAAATATCAGATTCCAGGCCCTCCTTCCTTTATTGTGGAAGCTCTTAGGTCCTGGCTAGTCCTAATTGTGGTTCCTCAGTATTTAAATTGTCTCTTTTTTTACTTGCAATATCTTTTTGTCTATCTCAGTAGATAAAAGGAGCCAACTCAGGAGTGGATTGCAAATGTGGTTTCAGACACTATCTATATGACTATGTATAAGTCAGTTAAATTTCTCTTGTGTCACTTTTATCATACCAATAAACTTGGTATGATAGTTCTGAAATTTAGCCACAATATTTCTTGGGGATTTAATTTTGGGTTCTCTTTTAGGAGGTGATCTGTGGATTCTTTCAATGGCTATTTTACCTTCTGATTCTAAAATATCAGGGCACTTTTATTTTATGATTTCTTGTAATATGATGTCTAGGTTCTTTTTCTCACCATGGCTTTGAGGAAGACCTATAATCCTTAGATTGCCTCTCTTAGATCTATTTTCCAGGTTAATTGTTTTTCGTAAGTGATATTTCATATTTTCTTCTATTTTCATTTTTTTGTTTTTGTTTGAACTGATTATTGAAGTCTTATTTATTAAGTCATTCACTTCCATTTGTTGAATTTTAATTTTCAGTGTATGATGTTCTTCAGTTACCTTTTTAGCTCCTTTTGCAATTGGCCAATTCAATTTTTTTCATTATTTGCATTCTTTTTCCATTCTTTTTTGCAATGATCTCATTTCATTTTCCTATATTTTCTTTCTCTTTTAAGGTACTTTATGCAACCTTAAAGAAAGTCTTTTGAGACCAGCTCATGTCTCTCTTTGGGCCTTTTTCTGAAGTTGCTTTTCCTTTAGGAACTTCAGGATCTGTTCTCTCTCTCCATAAAAGAAAGCTATGGTGAGAGTTCTTTTTGTTCTTTTATTCATTTTTAAGGCTTGAGGTCTGTTCAAGGCAATGGAGGGAAAGCTGCTTTAATTTGTCCTGGGGCAGTTCTGTTGATTGATTGATTTTTAGGTGCTGGGAAGTTCTGCTGATTGATTACCAGTTCTGGGTATTGGCAGCTAGGTTTGATATACTCTCCACTATCTTATCTCTGCCCCTCATGTTGTAGAGTTTGAATGTAATAGAATAATATTCTTCTGTAAGAAATGAAGAGTAGGCAAATTTTAGAAAAGCCTGGACTTCCATGTATTGATGCTAAGTGAAATGAGCAGATATTTTTCACAATATGATGAATATAGAAATATATTTAAAATGATTGTGTATGTATAACATATCAGATTTCTTGCTGTTATGGAGAAGGAGAGAGAAAGAAAGGAGGGAGAAAAAATAGAACTCAAAATCTTACAAAAATGAATATTGAAAACAATCTTTTCCTGCAATTAGACAAATAAAATGCCATTAAATTAAAAATAATTAAAAATAAGTCAATGATGAAAACTACATTTGCATGTAACTTTAAAAATAAAATAATATTAAGTAGGAAAAATACTAATAACAAGAAAAATAGTTTTACTTGATCACAGAGAAATTGGGGAAAATTTTAGTTTGCAAGAAGATTGGGGAAAATGGGAGATAAGAGTGGGGGTGGTTATGTTTTTCTTTGAATGCCAAACACCAGATTTTATATTTTACCATAGAGCTGATAAACCACTGGAATTCATTGAATAAATGGGTATCATTGGTAAAATTAACTTCAAGAATATGAATTTGACAATTGAATGGAGATAGGAAAGATAAACTTAAGGCAGGTAGATCAGCAAGTAGACTATTATAATAGTCTAGGCATAAGATGGTGAGGGCATATACCAATTTGATATAAGAACAAAAGGGAGCACATACAAGAAATATTAAGATAAAATTTAAAGGACTTAAAAACAGTTTGCATATAGAGGGTGAATGGATCACAGAGAATGAGGAATTAATCATATTTATTTATAAAAAGGTAGATGGCACAGTAGATAGTGCACAATATTGGAATCTGAAAAACTTATCTTCATGAGTTCAAATTTGGTCTCAGACACTATCAGCATGGTTCTAGGCAAGTCCAAGTAAGATGAGATGGAAAAGGACTAAAGAGGTAATTCTCAGAATCATCAACATTTATAAGATAATTGTGGCCATGGGAGCTGATGAGAATGCCCAGTGAAATAGTGCATAGATAGAAGAGGATGCGTGACCCTATGAAATCTGTGTCTTTACCAAGAATGATCTGGATGAAGATCCATCATAGGGGATTCATAAACAACAGTCAGTCAGAAAGAAAGGAAGAGGACCAGGAAAGAAGAATGTTATGGAAATATGGAGAGAAGAAATCATCAAGGAAAAGAGGGATATTGGCCGTGGTAATGACTGCATGGCAGTGAAAGATAATGGAGGAAGGAACATTAGAATGAGCAATGAAGAGCTTATTAAAATCTTTAAAATGAGCAGTTCTGGTTAAATGATGAAGCTGGGAGCCAGACTTCAGATTTTAAAGAGACAGTAAATGGGGGGGGTGAGGGGAGTGAAGTCAGCTATTGTAATTAGTCCTTCAAAAAATTTAGACATGAAAGGAAGAGATGTAATAAATAGTGAGGATGAACAGATCAAATGAGTTTTTGAGCAAGGAGATGTACAAAAAGTTGTA
>JAJPUD010010876.1:0-58280 GCA_023553655.1 Myrmecobius fasciatus
TCAGCAGGAACCACAGACACTTTTATCTCTTGAGCCGTGTGTGGAGTTAGGATGTGAGTCCAGGAAGACTGAGTGAATCTTGGCTGATTGGGAACACCAGGCCTAGTTTTACTACAGAGACTCGGCCCTGATCCAGAAGGAGCCAGCATCCATGAGTGCAGAAGGAGAAGGACAGGGAAGCTACTGGCAGGAACTTGCAAGAGGGTGGAGCTCTTGGTTTGGGATTCCAGGTCAAAGGGGAGAGCTGAAGTGAAGCTAGAGGCACCATGTCTCCAACCTATAATTAGAGGTGCTTATACTAATAACTCCTATTTTTTTAAAAAAAGTATTCTTCAATCTGCATTCAGAGTTCATCAGTTATCTCTCTGGAAGGAAATAGCTTTTTCATCATGGATCCTTTGGAACTGCAGATTTAATTCTTGCTATTCCTAACTGCTAGGTGAGGAAGTAGATGTACAAATGAAGTGCTGGACTTAAGAGTCAGGAAGGCTTATCTTTCTGAGTTCAAATCCAGCCTCAGACATGCACTAGCTACATGACCCTAGGGAAATCATTTAACCCTGTTTGTTTTAGTTTCTTCATTAGTAAGATGAGCTGGAGAAGGAAATGGCAAATCATTTCAGTATCTTTGCCAAGAAAATCTCAAATTAGGTCATGCAGAGTAAGACAAGAGTGAACCATCACACTGGCTATTCCATCTCCCATCTTCATGCTTTTTCATTTGCTGTTTCACTGACAACATACTTCCTTCTCACCTTTACCTCTTAGAATCATTTCCCTCAAAACTCATTTCAAGTGCCAACCTTTCAAATGAAGTCTCTTGTGGTATCCCATACTTTACATTTATTTTTTCCACATGCACACACACATACAGGCCCATCACTCTATCCATAGTGCCACCTAGCTGTCAATATCTCTAGAGATAGATAATAATTGAAACCACCAGAGCTGATGAAATCACGAAGTGAAAATATAGAGGAAGATGAGGAGGCAGTCTTGGACAAAGACTATTCTCTTGAAATTTCATGACACTGTTCTCTCCTTATTCTCCATCTACTTGTCTGATGGATCCTTCTTTAAACCTCTCATGTTTTTTTTTTAAACTGAATGTTTTCCAGGATTGACCCCTCTGCAATTTTATCTCTATATTTCCTAAGAAATTTCTCCTTTTTCAATCCATCCCCCACACAGCTACCAAAATAATCTTCTTAAACCATGAATCTGACCATATCACTTCTCTACTCAAACTTTCATTTGCTTATTGTCTATAAACTACATATTCCTTAGTCTAGCATTTAAAACCCTGTGCAATCACCCACCTTTTCCTCTTTATTTCATATTTCTCTTTATTATTAACTAATTAAAGCTAAACTTTAAAGCAGATCTGGGAACTTGCTATTTGAAGTCTTACCTCCATATATTTGCACAAACCATTTTCTATGACTGATATGCACTATTATCTTCTCTTTGATTCTCAGAATCTCTCTCTATCCTCAATTTGCCTTGTACTATATGTAGTTTTTTGTCTATATGTTGCATCTTCCCCCAGTAAGCTTCTTTAGGGCCAAGACAATTTTGTTTTTGTATATATATATCCCTAGTCTTATCACAGTATCTTGTATGTAGTAGACATTTAAGAAAGCATATTTTTGGAAATTAAATTGAATTATACTCTTTTTATGGATGAGGAAACTGAAGTTCTAAGGAATTAAGCCACATACTCAAGGTCACAGAAGTAGAACCAGGTGTTCTGATTTCAAATACTATGCTCCCTTCCTCCCCCATAAAAGCTTTACCAAAAAGGAACTATTGGCTTATACAGAGAAATGGATCAAACTCTTAACACTTAAGTTGTTAGCCCCTATTCTAACCATTAATGGGGAAAAAGGAAAACCTATAGAGAGTTTTTAGGGACCTCCCATCCTGGGAGAGAAGGAGGATTTCCTATCATATTTAATAACAAAAGATACTGTAAAATGAGCTCCTCCTGGGAAATTTACCTTATTGAAGGGACTTTTAGGCATGGCTTGAGCGAGGATTTTTCTTCCCCATTTCTAGATTCTCTTTGTCTAATATTTCCTTTTTCTAGCTGGGAAATTCACAGAAAATCCTAAAGTACTTTTTGCCTTGGTGCCTCTGACATTCCCATGCTTGGTGTTAATTTGTAAAATACTTGAAGAAAACTTTTTATAGAGAGGTACCAATTGTAGCCCAGTTATGAGAAGTCACAGGAGATTAAATAAATGCATTATAGTTCATGTGGGTTGGAGCAGAACAGGAGAGGAGGGTGTAGAAATGACCCAAAGAGCCTGAGTTTAGGCAGTTATCAGAGTCATAGAGAAAAGCTTTTATTTGTATGTTATTTTTTGATGTTCTCAAAAGGTTATCTTTGGTCTAAGATTCCTTTTAGGAAAAGAACCTCTTTTCCTTTTTATCTCTTTCATGAATTCCTGTGTACCAAGTACTTACTGTTAAAGTTTTGTATAAAATCATTAGTAGGATCAGGTTTGATGATAAATGGTACATATTAACTGACAAAACTAGTCAGATCATGAAAAAAGGTTAGGACTACATGTTTAACTGGCCTCAGAATTAATGAATTAGTAATTTATTTTATAACCATGTTAAATACACTCTAGTTTTTCTTTTTAAGTAGTGATTACTAGATTGGGAGCCAGAAAATTTAGGTCTTAAGTCTTAGCACTGTGAGCTTGATCAGCTTACTTCCTTTTTCTTAAACCTTACTTTCTTCCTTTGTAAAATGGTGGAAAGAGAAGGAGGATATATTAAGTGATCTCTAAGGCCCCTTCCAGCACTGATATTCTGTGTTCTAAGGTTCCTTGCTGCTTTAATGTTGTTTTAAGGTTTCTTCCAGTTCTGGTGTTTTACAGTTTTATGAATCATTTTACTAAATCTTTAAGATATTTTTAGTTCAATAACTTTGAGAAGGAAAATATTCACTCTCCACTTTAAAGAATAAAAGATACTTTCAGTGTAGAAAATTTCTACACAAAAACTCTTGAGTTTCCTCTATCTATTGAGCACATCACTATTCTTCTAGTTTTATCCTCAACTTTTCTCTCTTCTTCAATCCTCACATCAAATAAATTGTTGCCAAGTTGTATAAAATCCATCTCCACAATATCCTCTACATCTGTTGCTTTCTTTCTATTCACCTAACTACCATCCTACTTAAGACTTATCACCCTTTGCCTGGACTACTATAATGATACTTCCTAACTGGTTTCTCTGCTTCCAGTAATGCTTGGCTGTAACATTCTCCACAATACTTCCAAAATGGTCTTACGACACAGATTTAACTATGCCATTGCTTTTTTTTTATTAAAAGCTTTTTATTTACAAAATACATGAGTGATTTTTCTACATTGACCTTTGCAAAACTTTTTTTTTGTTCCAAGCTTTTCCCCTCCTTTCCCCCACCCCCCACCCCTAGATGACAGGTAATCTAATACATGCTGAATATATTAAATTATATGACAAATCAAATATATATATATATATACATATCTATACAGTTATCTGACTGCACAAGAAACATCAGATCTAGAAAGAGAGAGAAAAAAACAACTTAAGAAGGAAAACAAAATGCAGGGAAATATTCACAGAAAGCGTTAGAATGCTGTGTTGTGGTTCACACTCGGTTCCCTCAAGCCTCTCTCTGGATGTATATGACTATCTTCATCGCTGAGCAATAGGAACTGGTTTGAATCACATCATTGTTGAAGAGAACCATGTCCATCAGAATTGATCATCGTATAGTCTTGCTGCTGTGTATAATGTTCTCCTGGTTCTGCTGATTTCACTGAACATCAGTTCATGCAAGTCTCTCCAGGGTTCTGAAATCATCCTGCTGATTGTTTCTTCCAGAGCAATAATATTCCATGACATTCATAGAACATAATTTATTCAGTCATTCTCCAATTGATGGGCATCCTTTCAGTTTCCAGTTTCTTGCCACTACAAAAAGGGCTGCCACAAACATTTTTGCATATATGGTTCTTTGGGATCTCTTTGGGATATAGGCCCAGTAGAAATACTGCTGGGTCAAATGGTATGCACAGTTTGATAACTTTTTTTTTTTATTAAAGCTTTTTATTTGTATAACATATGTATGGGTAGTTCCCCAGCATTGATCTTTACAAAGCTTTCCATTACAAATTTTACCCCCAGTCCCCTCCCCTCCCCTAGATGGCAGGAAGTACACTACATGTTAATAATGTTGAAATGCTTGACAAGTTATGCAAGAAAAATCCTATCTACAAGAAAAAAAGAAAATCAGAGAAAGGCAACACAATGCAAGCAAATGTCAATAGAGATCATGAAAATGTTACGTTGTGGTCCACATTCCATACCCCTCTCTCAGGGTGTTTATGGTTTTCTTCAGTGAACAATTGGAACTGGTTTGAGACAATTCTTTGTTGCAGAGAGCCATGTCCATCAGAATTGATCATCATGTAATACTGTTGTTGCTGTGTATGATGATCTCCTGGTTCTGCTCGTTTCACTCAGCATCAGTTCATGTAAGTCTCTCCAGGCCTCTCTGAAATCATCCTGCTGGTCGTTTCTTACAGAACAATAATATTCCATAACATTCGTATACCATAATTTATTCAGCCACTCTCCAATTGATGGGCATCACTTCAGTTTCCAGTTTCTAGCCACTACAAAAAGGGCTGCCACAAACATTCTTGCACATGTGGGGCCCTTTCCCTCCTCTAAGATCTCTTTGGGATATAGGCCCAGTAGAAACACTGCTGGGTCAAATGGTATGCACAGTTTGATCACTTTTTGAGCATAGTTCCAGATTGCTCTCCAGAATGGTTGGATCCATTCACAGTTCCACCAACAATGAATCAGTGTCCCAGTTTTCCCACATCTCCTCCAACATTCATCATTATCTTTTCCTGTCATTCTAGCCAATCTGACAGGAGTGTAGTGGTATCTCAGAGTTGTCTTAATTTGCATTTCTCTGATCAATAGTGATTTAGAGTACCTTTTCATGTGACTAGAAATAGTTTCAATTTCTTCATCTGAAAATTGTCTGTTCATATCTTTTGACCATTTATCAATTGGAGAATGGCTTGAATTCTTATATGAGTCAATTCTCTATATATTTTAGAAATGAGGCCTTTATCAGAACCTTTGAATGTAAAAATATTTTCTCAGTTTATTGCTTCCCTTATAATTTTGTCTGCAATTATTTTGTTTGTCCAAAAACTTTTTAACTTGATATAGTCAAAATTATCTATTTTGTGATTAATGATAATCTTTAGTTCTTCTTTGGTCACAAATTCCTTCCCCCTCCACAAATCTGAGAGGTAAATCATCCTACATTGTTCTAATTTGTTTATATCATTCTTTATGTCTAGATCATGAATCCATTTCGACCTTATCTTGGTATATGATGTTAGGTGTGGGTCAGTGCCTAGTTTCTTCCATACTAGTTTCCAATTTTCCCAGCAGTTTTTGTCAAAGTGAGTTTTTATCCCAAATACTGGGGTCTTCGGGTTTATCAAACACTAGATTACTATTGTCATTGAGTATTTTGTCCTGTGAACCTAACCTATTCCACTGATCCACTACTCTATTTCTTAGCCAGTACCAAATGGTTTTGATGACCACTGCTTTATAATATAGTTTTAGATCTGGTACAGCTAGGCCACCTTCATTTGTTTTTTTTTTTTTTTCATTAATTCCCTTGAAATTCTTGACCTTTTGTTTTTCCAAATGAATTTTGTTGTTATTTTTTCTAGGTCAGTTAAATAATTTCTTGGGAGTCTGATTGGTACAGCACTAAATAAATAGATTAGTTTAGGTAGTATTGCCATCTTTATTATATTTGCTTGACCTATCCAAGAGCACTTGATATTTTCCAATTGTTCAGATCTTACTTTATTTGTGTGGAGAGTCTTTTGTAGTTTTGCTCATATAGATCCTGATTTTCCCTTGGCAGATATATTCCCAAATATTTTATACTATCAAAAGTTATTTTAAATGGAATTTCTCTTTGTATCTCTTGCTGTTGCATTTTTTTTGTGATGTATAAAAACGCTGATGATGTATGTGGATTTATTCTGTATCCTGCAACTTTGCCAAAGTTGTGGATTAATTCTAATAGTTTTTTAGCTGATTCTCTAGGGTTCTCTAAGTAGACCATAATGTCATCTGCAAAGAGTGATAATTTGGTTTCCTCATGACCTACTCTAATTCCTTTAATCTCTTTTTCTTGTCTTATTGCCAAAGCTATCATTTCTAATACAATATTGAATAGTAATGGTGATAGTGGACAACCTTGTTTCACCCCTGATCTTATTGGGAATGGTTCCAGTTTATCCCCATTACATATAATGCTAGCTGATGGTTTTAAATAGATGCTACTGACTATTTTAATGAAAAGTCCATTAATTCCTATACTCTCTCATGTTTTTAATAGGAATGGATGTTGGATTTTATCAAATGCTTTTTCTGCGTCTATTGAAATTATCATATGTTTTTTGTTAATTTGGTTATTGATATAGTCAATTATGCTGATAGTTTTCCTAATATTGAACCATCCCTGCATTCCTGGTATAAATCCTACTTGGTCATGATGTATTATTCTGGAGAAGATTTTCTGTAATCTCTTTGCTAATATTTCAAGATTTTTGCATCAATATTCATTAGGGAGATTGGTCTATAATTTTCTTTCTCTGTTTTTGATTTACCTGGTTTAGGTATCAGTACCATGTCTGTGTCATAAAAGGAATTTGGTAGGAGTCCCTTATTCCCTATTTTTTCAAATAGTTTATATAATATTGGAGTTAATTGTTCTTTAAATGTTTGGTAGAATTCACATGTAAATCCATTTGGTCCTGGGGATTTTTTCTTAGGGAGCTGATTAATGACTTGTTCTATTTCTTTTTCTAAAATGGGACTATTTAAGTAATTTATTTCCTCTTCTGTTAATCTGGGCAATCTATATTTTTGTAGGTATTCCTCCTGCATTTATGCCATTGCTTAAAAAAAAAAACCTTTCAGTTCTGTATTGTCTCTAGGATATAAATACAAAGTATTGCATTTTAAGTCCTGCATAACCTCTCTCCAAACTAATTTTCTAGTCTTATTTCTTATTACTGTCTACATTGGCTTTCCCAAACTCTCTATGCCTTCACATAGGCTTTCTCATCCTGGAATGTCTTCTTTCCTCATTTCTACTTTTTTTTTTATTAAAGCTTTTTATTTGTATATGTATGGGTAGTTCCCCAACATTGATCTTTACAAAGCTTTCCATTACAAATTTTACCCCCAGTTCCCTCCCCTCCCCTAGATGGCAGGACGTCCACTACATGTTAATAATGTTCAAATGCTTGAGAAGTTATGCAAGAAAAATCCTATCTACAAGAAAAAAAAAGAATCAGAGAAAGGCAACACAATGCAAGCAAATGTCAATAGAGATCATGAAAATGTTATGTTGTGGTCCATATTTCATTTCCCTCTCTCTGGGTGTATATGGTTTTCTTCAGTGAACAATTGGAACTGGTTTGAGACAATTCTTTGTTGCAGAGAGCCATGTCCATCAGAATTGATCATCATGTAATACTGTTGTTGCTGTGTATGATGATCTCCTGGTTCTGCTTGTTTCACTCAGCATCAGTTCATGCAAGTCCCTCCAGGCCTCTCTGAAATCGTCCTGCTGGTCGTTTCTTACAGAGCAATAATATTCCATAACATTCATATACCATAATTTATTCAGCCACTCTCCAATTGATGGGCATCCCTTCAGTTTCCAGTTTCTAGCCACTACAAAAAGGGCTGCCACAAACATTCTTGCACATGTGGGTCTCATTTCTACTTTTAAGCATCTTTGTCTTGGGCTCAACTTAGGTGTCATCCCCTCTGTGAAACTTTCCTTCATCTTCAACAGTTATTAGGACTTTCTTCTTCTTGAAATTAAGTTATTTCTCATAATTTCTAAATTACTGATCTTTGAACATGTTGTATCCCTCCAGTAGAACATAATATTCCTGCGAGCAGTTGCTGTTTTTATTTTTGTCTTTTTGCCCCCCATAACTAGGAGAGTATATTCCACATAGGAAGAATTTAGTATTTGTTCAATTGAAACCTGAAGTGATTAGAGTCTACAGTGTTTGAAACTGAAAAACCAAAACAAGATCAGAAAGACCATAAAAAAAATTGGTCATATTTCATTCCATGAACATCCATTGATTTACTACTACCAATAATTTCCTGGTGCCAGATGTGGGTTTTTCCATCCTTTAGGAGAATCAAGTCTTTTGAAGTTATTATTTATTTACAATAAGGTGAAAGAACAGATAATAGAATTTGCTATGTAGATTAAGAATGCAAAGATGGACTTAATTCAGATACACAAAATTATCCAATGTTGAACTTAAGGATTTGAGAACACAGTTCATCAAAAGATTTTAGAGATCCTCTGATTCAACCACTTCATTTCACAGAAAAGGAAGCTGAGACCCAGAGAGGAAAAGTGATTTGATTTACTCAAGATAATGCCAAAAGTTGAGCAGCATCTGGTACTAGAACTCAGGTCTTTGGATTCCTAAGATATTCTATTGTGCCTATCATTATCACATTGATTCTAGCTTTTTTTTTTTTTTTAAAGTAGATTAAGGAAGGGTATTCCTTAGAATTGTGATCAGCAAAGATGTGCTTGGAAAATATGGTATTCATAAGAGAAACTGGATTCAGGGGGTCAAAAGATTTGAGTTTGAGTCTAGATCTGAAACTTATTAGTTCACAAATCAGTTCTCTCAGTTTCATTTTCCTCATTTGTAAAATGAGGGTAATATATTACTTATACTAAAGGATTTCTGTGAGGAAGCACTTAGTAAATTTTAAAGTGTTATACTAAAATGAGTTATTAATAACCATTGTGGAATAATATTTTAAGAGTTCCTAAGTAAAAGCTATTAACCTTTATTCTAAGGATACATTTAAACCTGGGTAACCTAAGGTCTGTCTGAACTTAGTTTTTAAAATATTTTGATAACTTTATTTCCTCTGTAATTTTATGTATTATTCTTTTGTAGTGGCAAGGAACTGGAAACTGAGTTGATGCCCGTCAGTTGGGGAATGAATGAAATACAGTATATGCATGTTATGGAATATTATTATTGTTCAATAAGAAATGATCAGCAGGATGATTTCAGAAAAGTCTGGAGAGACTTGCATGAACTGATGCTAAGTGAAGTGATTAGAACCAAGAGAACATTGTACACAGTAATAACTATGTGATGATCAATTCTGATGGACATGGCTCTTTTCAACAATGCAGTAATTCAGGCCAATTCCAATAGACTTGTGATGGAGAGAGTCATCTGCATCCAGGAAAAGGACCATGGGTACTGAATGTGGATCCCAACATAGTATTTTCACCCTTGTTTTTTGCTTGCTTTTATCTCTTTTTTTTTTCCTTTTGGATTTGATTTTTTTTGTGCAGCATGATAAATATGAAAATATGTTTAGAGAAATTGCACATGTTTAACCTATAGTGGATTACTTGCTAACTAGGGAAAGGGGGTGAAGGGAAGGAAGGGAGAAAAATTTGGAATACAAGGTTTTGCAAGGGTGAATGTTGAAAACTAGTTTTGCATGTATTTTGAAAATAAAAAAGCTATTATTAAAAATAATTGAAAAAAGTTTAAAAATTATTCTGAGTAGGGGTCCACAGACTTCATTAGACTGTGAAAGGGCTCTGTAACATAAAAAGGTTAAGAATTTCTGATCCAAATAGTTGCTTTTATGTGTGCATCAAAATGACTGTAATAAAAAATCTCCTGTCTAAAAACTGAAAAGAAAAAAAACAAAACAAAACCAAAACAAAAACAAAAATCCCCCTAAGACATTCTCACACCCACAAAAGAACAAGAGATCTCTATGTAATTTTAATGCATCTACAAATGTACAAGTAGTTTTGAGTGATAATGGGGGATAATGAGTGATTGCCTCCCGAAGAAGGCTGTTAAATTGAAATTGTTATAGGCAGTAGCCCAAAACAAATAAAAAGCCTTAAAAAAGGACCTGTTCTTCCTTATAACAAGCTCTCAGGTGGCATAGCCTAATTTATTCCCTGTATCTTATTAAAAGTGAGCAAAAGATACAAACCATTCATAAGACTGGGGAAATGGGAATGTTTTGATCTCTGGCACATCTATATGTTAAATTCCTCATTAAAGTTAAAGTCTTTTCTATTATCCTTATTAAATTCTAGACAGTGGGATGTGGGTGAGTATGTATGGTTGTGTGTGTTTTGGAGGGAATATCCTAGGAGCAACTAAGCTGAACAGTAATTCTCTGTTGATCAGAAATAGGGCTTGTTGATAGAAATAAGGACTTGATGGAAATAGTTTATGGTCAAACTGCTTTGACATTACAGTTGTATGGGCACAGCATCCATAAAACTATTATGTTCCTGGGATTTGAGATTTTACAGATATGTTGACTCCTTGTGATTTTATATATTTTGCAACTGACCTTTTTTATTAAGTTTACTTGATTTATTCAGTTACCAGTTGCTGAAATATTTGGCAAGAGGAACAGATGTAGGACTGAAGAAAATGAGGATATATATTTTAAGGGTTCACTAGCTCTAATTAAAATACTGATGATCCAAATCCAGTGGATTGTTCCAACCATTGTAGAGGCTGCTAGGGATTTGCTGCAGGTGCTGTGATTTGAGACCTGTTTAGGAAGTTTTATTTGGAGACCTGGGGTTTTTTAGGGTAATCCAAGTTGGAAATAACATAGAGAACATGTTCGAGAGATCAAAACCAGATAGTAAAAGTACTTTTAGTGCAAGGATTGATTGTTTTAGAAAGTCTTTTGTCTTTTGGATAAGGGTCTGGAATGGGGAGAGCAAAGAAGGTGGCCACAAATAACTGGCAACACGACTCTTGGACTGATCCCCGATTTTCACTGGCATAGTGTAGCGATTTGGAGTTCTGTTTTTCAAAGCTTTGTTCAGTCTTCAAGTGACTCGATCTCATTAAGCATTGCCATTGTGGGGACCTGTTCTCCAAACTGAAATCTGAACCTTAGTTAATGATTACTAGAGGATTAAGGTCTAGAAGTGTAGTGCCTAGAACGAAGTAAGATAGAACGCAGTAAGATAGAACTAGACGATAGTCTTACAGCCGTAATTTCTTTGGAGCTTTGTGTTCAGTCTGAGAGCCTACAGTTAGCTGAGCAGGTGGAATCAATCTAAAGGCTACCCAAAACGACGGGCCAGGACCTCAAAATCATGCCCGTAGCAGGGTTAATTGAAGGAGCTGAGGATGTCTGGCTAAGAGACAAGGAAGTGACTACCGTCTTCAGATATCCAGGGTCTATCAGGGGTAAGAGATGAAATTTATTCAGCTTGACCCATCCTGGGGAACAGAATTAGGTACCAAGGGAAGCCACACAGAAGCAAATGGTGGCTCACTCCAACGACAAATTTCCTAAAACCCAGCGTCCTCAACTGCCTCAAAAAGGGGGTGAATTGTTCCAACTCTCCCAAGTCTTCACATAGTCAAAATTCCCCCCTCCCCCCGCAGTAAATAAAGTTGTGGAGATTTGTGCTTTGGGTTGGGGGTTGGGTTAATCGAGGGGACTTCAGGTCTGACCCAAGCCTTTGATTCTGGGAGGTCCTCTCCAATTGTCTGAGCCTATAATTTTCTTTGATCCAAAAAGATGGGGTAAAGGAATGTTCCCCTTTCCATTGCCAAGGTAACGGTGCTTCTGGATCTCGGCGGGGTTGGAGAAATGTTCCCCATGGCTGGCCTGGGTCCCTCAGCCAAGAAGCGTTAACTGGCGGAGGTGGGTTGGGGGGGAACCACAGAAACTTCCAAGACAATAATGGATTTTCTGTTGTGCGTTTTTTTTTTTGCCCCCCCCCCCGGGATGGGGGTGACACGGAGCTTTTCCAGTGTAACTGGGGCGTTACTGGAAGAGGTGTCCATTCCTTAGCCTTTTAACTGTAATAACGGTCACTCGACACCAGTAAGGCCAGGCGGGTAAAAGAGTAATTTGGGAACCCAGCCACGCAACCAGAAATTCGAGACCACGCCTCATCCCACCAGGCTTGTTCAGAGCCACGCCCCGCTCCGTCCTTGAGCCGGATGCCTGAATTGGGAAGAGAGAACTTCTTAGGGGTGTGGAGGTGATTATGACAAATCTCCAGCTCGCGTCCCGCTACTTCGCTGAAGAAGGGGAGAACCTAGTCCTCCGCATGCGTGTTCAAATGCCTACCCCTTCCATCCCACGCCCCGTCTCCTTCCTAGTAATAATTCCAGCCCGCCGGCCTCGTGGCCCTGCGCTTGCGCACACCTCCCTCGGAGACCACGGGGTCAGAAACGCCGCGAGAGGTCGCTGGGGCGCGCAAGGGGGCGGAGCTGGCATGACCGATCCGGCGCTCGCATCCTGGATGACGCGGATGGGAGCTGGAAGGAAGCGATTTTGAAAGATTGAGCTGGCTCTATAGTGCAGCCGGGTGTGAGAAGGGTGTGTGGGTAGTGAATAAAAGTTCTCTGAGCTTCGAACGGACTCGCTGTTACGCTCATTGCTAGGAGCGGATCCGGGACAGGGTCCGCGAGTGGGAGAAAGGAGTGGGTCCAGGGACAAACCTTGTCGCTGCCGCCGCCGTCGCCACCGTCCCCCGGGCAATCTGTCTACCTGCTTGCCCACTCCTACGCCTGCCCGTTGCGGGCCCAGCAGGCCTAGGTGAGCGGGGCTAGATCGCGGCTCCTGAGGCGTCTGGAAGGGAGACTGTAAAGTTGGAGTTAAGAGAGTTGAGGGGAGAACGGACCATTATCCGGAGGATGACCAAGGGGCCGAACCTGATGAATGGAAGGCAGGAAGAGTTCAGGGAAGAGGAGGAATGGGGGATGAAAGGTTTGAGGTATAGACCTCTAAGGAAGGGACGTGAGAAAGGAAGGCCGCACTGCTCCGCTTACACCCCTCTCCTTTCCTTGTTATCAATCCCCACCTTCCCCCATCTCCCTGTGGCACACCCAATTTTGGCCAAACTTGGATCTTGCCTTGCAGAAACACCCAAGTTGTGAAGCAGATTAGATGCCCATTGACTCCCTGAAAGGGACAGAATTGGGGTTGTAGGGGCAAGACAGCGTTTCCAGAAACTATATGAGCTTGTGTGTGTAATGGAGATAATACATTTGGCATCCTTTAGTCTCTCAATTCCTTTTCTGCCTCAAACAGATGCTGCTTTGCTTCTCCAATCCATTCAAATTTGATTACTTATTTTTTTTTTTTTTAAGAAATATTTAGCTGGTGGGCCCCTGAGAAAGGATAGCCGCCTCAGCCGCCCGACGATTTCGTAGGCTTTGGATAGTTGTAACGTTTTTTACTATTGCCTCCAGGAAGGCTGGTAGATGTGACTTAATTCTTTACCCTCTGGATAAGGTGTGCATCTACAGTGATAGTACACTCGTGGATCTTGGACCCATTTAACTAGCTAAATATTTAAGTAATTTCTTGTTTGACTAGTGTTTTTTGTTTACTTTTAGATATTGGAGACCTTTTGAAGAAGGCATTCAAGTTTTAGTAATGGATTTATGGTAGATGGTGCGCCAATAGCTTGATACCTGATATCTTTGTTTTAAGGAACCTTTTAAAACTCACATATACTGCATTTCATAGATATTGATAGGGTAAATTTTCTTTTCCTTGGTTAAGATGCAGTAAACAACTAAATGTAATTAATGAATAGGGGTAAGATTGAAAAGCTCAACACTTTTTTTCCTCAGTTGGAGTTACAAAATAAGGGACTGAGAACTGAAGCCATTCCTTCTTCAACAAGGTAGTTCCATGAGGCAGAAAGAGCCTGATCATCATCATAAACTTTCAGATTAAATGATTTCTCATTTTCCATTCTTTAGCTTTCTCCCAGATTTGAGGGCCATATCAAAGGTATTTTTAAGCTTGACTTTCTTATGTTGTCTTTCTCATCTAGCTCTGAAGTAGTTTAATTGTGTTCTTTGAAGTGGAGTGGTTGAGTATTGTTTCACTTAAACGGGAGAAATATGGCAGTGGGGTAGTTTTCTGCAGAGGTCAAGCTTCAACCTTAACATAGTCCTAAAACAGAGTTGGATCATTGTAATGATAACTATGTAAATTTCAGCTATTGTCAGCTTTGATACTCAAAAGAGTTATGTAAAATCAGGGCAGATATTACTACTTTTGCCTAAGAGATTGTTGATTTGCCCAAAGCTAGAATTCTAATCCTGGTTTCACCTCCAAATCCAGTGTTCTTTCCTCTATGCCATAAACCCCAGTTTCTTAAACTGTGGTTTGGGACCCCATATGGAGTCTCCTAATTGAATGTGGGGGTCACGAAATTAAGATTTATCATCAGTAAATGTTTGATTTGTATACCTGTGTTATATAATTATATATCTGGTGTTATGTAAAAATTTCTCCTTTGAAAAGGGATTGAACATATTCGATTTGTCAAGTATTTTAACATAATTAACATGCATTAGACTTCCTGCCATCTAGGGGAGGGGGGGAGGGGAAGGAGAGAAAAATTTGTAACAGAAAGCTTTTAAAAAAAAAAAAAAGGGAGGGGGTTGAGAGTGGAAAAAGTTTAAGAAGCCCTGCATCAACTACTTCTTTTATCAATCTCAAACTCTGTGTTAACTGAGCACTTTTTGATTCTGGCAATTTGTTGTATCTCTTAACAAATCAGGAGGATTCTCTATCCTTAGATCACTTGTTTGTTTTCTCAAGCTGTGTTTGTTTAATGCTTGCTTTGGTGGATACTGCATATACTATTGTGGTAAAGGAAGTAGAATTCTCTTTTAAGGACAGTACAACTGAAGAGGAAGTCATCACATTTGTTATGACCAGAAAATGATTTATGAACTCTCTAAGAATGTTCTAGTGTAAGATGTTGGATGCCAAAGGATTTTGTGTGGTAAAGGGAAGGGGCTAATTACAATTCCCTGGAATTAATTCGTCTTTTCTTGAAGATAAGTAAATCCATCTGTGGTACTTCCTAAAGCAAACTTTTATTCTCTTTCAAATTTCTACTGGTACACCTATCTAATTCCTTGAATTCCATTGGGAACCTACCTTCAAATGAATACTGATATAAAGTATTAGGTGAGATTCCTTTTTTTTTTTTTTAAGTTTTGTTTTTCACATTATAAATATTTATAGATTATCCTGACACCATTAGTGTCTTGTAACAAAATAAAACAAATAAATTAAATAGTAACCTCATATTGGAATAAATGTAACATTCTGAAATTGTATCATTCCTTTACCTCTCTATTTTAAAATTATTTTTTAGTGAACAGAAATGTATTTTCTCTTTCTCCTTATGCCCTATCCTAATGGGGGGGATAAAAATTCCTTTTAACAAATATGCATAAATTTCTTTTTGGCTTTATATGTGTATGTACATATGTCTCTGTATTTTTATACGTATGGAAATAAATAGTATGTTTTATCATTGGTCCTCTGGTATCACGTGTTGATCATACTTCTTACAGCTATCAAAAGTTTTTGTGTTGTATAAATTGTTCTTGTTTTGCTCATTTCATTTTTCAGTAGTGTTATAAATTGTCCTTCAGGTTCTTTACTCTATCAGCTTATATATGTCTTTCCATCTCTTTGAATTTCTGTTCTCATTTTTTACAGCACAGTGATATTCCGCTACATTCATAACCACAACTTAAGCCATTCCTTAATTGATAGGCATCTCTTTACTTTCCAGTTCTTTTTCTACAATAAGTAGAGTTGTTACAAGTATTTTTATATATGTGGGTTTTCCCCCTCTTTCTTTGATTTTGCTGGGGTAGAGACCTAAGAGGAGTAGTGCTAAGTCAAAAGGTATGCATATTTTAGTGACTTTTGGGACATATTTCCAAATTACTTTCCATAGATATTGGATCAGTTCACAGCATTTAGTGTGCTTGTATGCTCACAGATTATATTTTGAATTTTATATGCTTTTTGCCCACTAAGACATCTGATCCCACAAACCTTTCTATATCTAGTTTTGTTATTTTTGCTTTTAAAATTTTATATTTTTATTTCTGGGTTGCTTTTTCCAGCTTTGTAGGTATAAATATTTACATGTGTTTGTGTGTGTATATATGTAAAGTACTTAGCACAGTGCTTGCTACATGGCAGGCACTATGTAAAATGTTTAAATCTTTCCCTTGGAAAACTGGGACACTGATACATTGTTGGTGGAACTGTGAACGGATCCAACCATTCTGGCGAGCAATTTGGAGCTATGCTCAAAAGTGCATACCCTTT
The DNA here is from genome assembly GCA_023553655.1 of Myrmecobius fasciatus. Classification (NCBI taxonomy): domain Eukaryota; kingdom Metazoa; phylum Chordata; class Mammalia; order Dasyuromorphia; family Myrmecobiidae; genus Myrmecobius; species Myrmecobius fasciatus. Next base: position 16,306 of record JAJPUD010010876.1, read on the forward strand.
GACTCAGCAGTGTTTCTACTGGGCCTATATCCCAAAGAGATTTTAAAGGAGGGAAAGGGACCCACATGTGCAAAAATGTTTGTGGCAGCCCTTTTTGTAGTGGCAAGAAACTGGAAATTGAAAGGATGCCCATCAATTGGAGAATGGCTGAATAAATTATGGTATATGACTGTTATGGAATATTATTGTTCTGTAAGAAACGACCAACAAGAGATTTTCAGAGAGGACTGGAGAGACTTGCATGAACTGATGCTGAGTGAAATCAGCAGAACCAGGAGAACTTTATACACAGCAACCAGACTATAAGATGATGAATTTTGATGGACATGGTTCTCTTCAACAATGATGTGATTCAAACCAGTTGTGCTGCGATGAAGATAGTCATATACATCCAGAGAGAGGCCTGTGGGAACTGAGTGTGAACCACAACACAGCATTTTAACGCTTTCTGTGAATATTTCCATGCATTTTGTTTTCCTTCTTAGGTTGTTTTTTCTTCTTCTCTTTCTAGATCTGATGTTTCTTGTGCAGTAAGATAACTGTATAGATATGTATACATGTATTGTATTTGTCATATAATTTATCCTATTTAGCATGTATTAGATTACCTGTCATCTAGGGGTGGGGGGTGAGGGGAAGGAGGGGAAAAGCTTGGGAAAAAAAAGTTTTTGCAAAGGTCAATGTTGAAAAATCACTCATGTTTTGTAAATAAAAAGCTTTATATATATATATAAAAAAATCTTTCCCTTGATGTGTTTAGAAATGAAATATTAGTTATATATTACTGGGCTTTAGTTTGGTTGAAGGAAGGTTCAAATGAGCAATGGAAAATTTTCATACTAAATATTTCATCCTTTGCTGCTGCTCTCCTTAGAAGATATTTTAAGTTGTTGGTAGCTCTAATTTTAGTTGACATTTGGATAGCAGGTAGATAGCTTTTCTTAGTTTTTGTCTTCATATTCTTATTATTTGACACATGGTTATTAAAAACCATTTATTTTTTACTCCCTTGATGCAGTGTCTTTGGGGTTTGAGTTTCTGTGTCTGTCATTTCTGGGTCCATGCTAAAATGTATGAAATGAACTCTTTGTAAAAGATTTCTAAATTTGATTTCCATGATTTAGTCATACAGAATGATGTGAGGATTGTACACAGATTTGTGTCATGGGTGACTTTTAGCCATTGGTTTATGATAAGTAAGAGAGGACCAGAAAACTGGCTTAAGGCAATGATTTATCTTTTCTGAAAGAAGGGGCCTCACAAAATTGGTTTAAGGAACTAGTTCCCTTTAGGAAACTGTGTGTTATTTTTCTTGGGAATAGTGGTCAGTACCTTTGTTTTTATCAGATTAAGTAGTTTTGTCTTAAACCAGTAAAGCACACAGAAAACTTGTCCTGTTTTAATGTGTGCCACCTTGATACTATGAACTAATATTTTGGATTGTCTTATGCTAGACTTCTTGGAACCGGTTTATTTAAATTTGGAAAGATTTGTTAATATGTTGACAATAGAGATAAGTCTCCAGGAGCTGCTATGTTAAAAGACTTATTTACTTAAAAGACAGTGAGGCTGTGATTCAGCATTGGTAGGGGAGTCATATCCACACAGTGAAATCATAGTAGGTCCTAGAAGCAGTGAAGCATATGTAAACTATCATTTCAAAGCATATGTTTTTGTATTTAGATCAGAACTACAGCTCTCTGGCTTGTCCTATCATCCAGTCTTAGCTGAAGGTGTCTTCTCGGGTTTCTTCAGGATGCCTGCAGCACTTGTGGAGAACAGCCAGGTTATCTGTGAAGTCTGGGCCAGCAACCTAGAAGAAGAGATGAGGAAGATCCGAGAAATTGTGCTCAGTTACAGTTACATTGCTATGGTAAATGTGCTGCGCTGTACTTGAATCATCTTTAATTATGGAATGGAATAAAATCAAATTTTCTGTGCTAGCTAGCAAATTTGACTGACTAGGGATTGATAAACTACAGCCTGGGTAGCCTACTGCTTATTTTTATATAGCCGGCTAAGAATGGTTTTTACATTTTTAAATACAACAAAAGTTATTTAAAAAGATAAAAAAAATTCTTAGTTGCTGTACAAAAACTGGCAGTGGTCTCCATTGGCCAGAGAGCTGTAGGTTGCTGATCCCTGTGCAATATAATCAAGGTATATGAAACTGAATGGCAAATTCTGTTATTAAAATTCCATCAGTGTAACAGTCAGGATAGAGTACAGCAAGTTATGGCAAGTGTAATCACCTCCTGTATTGCCTCCTGCCTGGATTTCTTATAGTATTACCCTGACTGACTTCACTTTCTGTCCTACACATGCTACCAGATTAAATTTTCTAAACACTGCTGTCATTCCCTAGTTTACAATCCTCAGTAGCAGTAACTCCCATTTGTATAGTTATTTCTTTACAGTTTACAAAGTGCTTTCCTTACAATGACCCTGTGACAAAAAGAGTACTAACATTATTTTCCCTGTTTTACTGAGGAGGAAAAAGGCTTGATCAAGTCGATGACTTGTCCAGGATCACAAAACTAAGAGGGAGAGCTAAGACTTGAACTCAAGTCATATATCCATTGTTATTATTGTTATTTTCACTACAAGATGCTGCTTTTCCCTCAGGGACTTCTCATTGTCAATAGGAATTAAAACCAGACTCCTTTGGTTGATAGTAAAAACCATTTCACAAGTTGGCACCAACCTGTCTTTCTGGTCTTACTCCCTACTTCTTTATGTAAATTTTCAACTGGTTAAATTGATTCTATTTGCTTTCCCAATAAAAACATGTGTTTTTCAGTTTCCATTCCTTTTTTTCATGCAGTTCTGACCTGGAATATATGTAATGTTGATCTATATCTACTATATTCATCCCTGAGTGATAGCCTTTTATTTCCCCTTTCCTGCTTCAACTAAATATTCTTCTGATACTGTAAATTCAATATGTTCAAAATTAAATTCATCATCTTTCTATAGTCTTGTTTCTCCTATGCCACTTGGCACTTCCTTCCACCTAGTTCCTTAAGCTCTTGACTTTTTTTTTATTTTTGGTCATTCCTCTATATTCACCCAGATGTAAAGTTTAAAAAAAAAAAAAAGCTATTTTCTGTAATTTTTTTTTTGTATTGTAGCTTTCTTTCCACTTTTCCTGCCACCACCCTAGTGATGAATTATAGATATGTCTTTTTGGTTTCTGTCTCTTCTTTTTCCATCTATTCTTCATATAGCTACATGAAATAATCTCTCTCAATAATTTTCATAAAGCAGAAGTCTGACCTAGTCATTTCTATGCTCAAAAGCATTCAGAGGTTTCATATTATTATAGGTTTAATATAAACATTTCATCTTGACATTTCTGTACTCTTCTGTCTCTTTTGTGTTTAAACAGACCAATATCTCTTTTTTCCCCTTAATCTGTAACTTCTCCCCTAATATATTTTTAAAAGTAAATCTTTGATTTCTCCCTCCCCTTTCTCCCTTCATCCTGCTTCCAAGTTCCTTTGTCACATTTTATCTTTGTTGAATGTAAGCAATCTCATTTTTTGTCTTTTGTATCCCCAGTACCCTGTTGTTCCTTAGGAGGTGCTTAATAAGTGTTTGTGTTGGAATTGGTTGTGAAATAGGATCTTGGATTTAGAATTTATAGGGACCTTTAAAAGTCATCTAATCTAATTCCCTTATTTTTTCAGATGAATATGAAGACACAGAACTTAAGTAACATGCCCAGGATAAAAATTAGATTCTGAGTTAGTTCTAAATTATGTACATGTATAAGTGAGCATGTCTAGTAATTTCTTCTCATGTACTTTGTGTCAGAAGTTTCATAGTATCATGGCACTGCATAATAGAGCAGTACTTCTTAGATCTGATGTTGTTGCTCTTCATTTTAAATTAAGTTTAAACGAAATTAGTTTGGCTAGTTAAATGATTTCTTTATAAACTGAGGTCAGTTTTACAGACCTTTGGAGTAGCCATTTGTTCATAGAACTTTGCACTTGAGAAATGCATTTCCGATCTTCTTTTTTAGGACACAGAATTTCCAGGTGTTGTAGTGAGACCAATTGGGGAATTTAGAAGCTCCATAGACTACCAGTATCAACTTCTTCGGTGTAATGTTGACCTCCTTAAAATTATACAGCTAGGCCTCACATTCACAAATGAGAAAGGAGAATATCCTTCAGGAATCAATACTTGGCAGTTCAACTTCAAATTCAATCTTACGTAAGTTGTCTGCGCTTTTTTCCTTTACCTGCTATATTGGTATGCTGTTGATTACCAGTGATTTTATTAGGTTCTTTTATTTTTTTGAATCATTTTTTAAAATTTTGAACTTCATATAATATGTTGAACATGACCTTTGAACTAAGATCTACTTGGACTTACAGGTATCAATCAGTATTAAAATTTCAGTACATACTAAAACCATGAATTTTTGTTGCTGTGGGTCCACCACTCCTAGCTTATAAACCTTGATTACTTTAGCATAAATGATCTTCAGGAGTTGTTTGGCCACAAAATTCATTACCTTGTAACAAATCTATTGATATATTTCTCTGGACTTAGGATGATACTTGAATGACACATATACTCTGTAGTGTGTCTCTTGAAATTTTTCCAAAAAGGTAGAGCATGACAGAGGTTGTGCTCTGCTGACATATTTTTTGAAGTCCCTTATTTACCTATATGCTGGGAGGAAGCACTGGAATAGGTCTTTATATAAGAACTTTTGTCTCCATCATATTTTTCATTTTTGATTTCACAGTTGAACCATTCCTTAATTATTGGGCTTCTTTAGTTGTGTGTGTGCATGTATGTGTGGAGAGAGAGAGAGAGAGAGAGAGAGAGAGAGAGAGAGAGAAAGAGAGAGAGAGAGAGAGAGAGAGAGATAAAAGGGTGTAGACCTTCAGAAAATACAGATCCCAGCAGAAAAGGCTGAAAAAATTATTACTTCTTGGCTGGGAAATTTATGATACAGTTTTTAAAAGTAAGAAGTCTGACAGATTATTGTAATATTTTAGAGGGACATTAAAGCCATACTTTTATTCAAATCTGTATTTTTTAAATGAGGAAAAGGACTTCTGATCATTTGGGAATAAATTCTTAAAAATACTTGGGGTTTCTTTGGCTTTGAATAACTTAAAGGTAAGGATAATTTTCGAACTCCTGTGATTTTTATTTTTGAGACACACTTCTTCAAAGCTTATCATCTCTGATAAAATGAAAATTAGAAGGGGAAAAGAAGAGTAGAATTGTGTTTTAAAAATTACTTAGAGATCTGTATTTATTGTAAGAGACTTCAGAGGTCATCTAGTTTACAGATGTCAAACTTGTGCAAAATGTCCCAGCATAGCTAGAAGCAGGTTTAAATATAATTGGGAAATGGTGAACGAAATACATAAAGATACAATACAACATAGATAACATAACTTGTAGTTTTCTAAGTCAACATGCAATTGCAAGGATCCATTTTTATTTAAATTTGATACTACTTAGCTAGTCCAACATCCTCATTTTACAGATGTGTACACTAAAATTCACTTGGGTTGTTAAATGACTTTTGTCCAGTGTTGTATAGATACTGTTAAGAGTTAGGAATCCTGAATCCAAATCCAATGCTTTTCCCATTATACCATAGCTACGTAGATTGCCATGTAATAATAATTTTAGGTAGATGAGGGGAAAACAAAATCATTTTTGTTGCATCTAGGATTCATCTAGCAACTTTATTTTGTTAGTTGTCTTAAGTTTTAAAAGTAGTATGACATAATGGATAAAAAGCTGGAGAGATCTTGATTCTGTCTTTTTTCAGACTCATATATTTCCCGAGATCTTGGGTCAGTCATTAACCACTGCTGCCCCACAGCCACTCTCCAAGACTGAAAATTGAAAATAGGTGCTGATCCATATAAGTAAAGGGAATTTTCTTCTTGGGAGTCCTTTGTTCCAATGTATTTTGAGGTCTAATCAAAATCTGAGTATAAGTGAACAAGCTTAATAAAAGGAAGAGGACAGTGCATCTTGAAGTGAGCTTCAGAAACCTGATTCCATTGCTTATTTCATGATTGCTCTATTATGTAAATGTATCTTTTGTCTCAGAATTACTGTTTTGCACTTGACTGTTGGGGAAGTTGATTTCATCTTAAAAAAACACACGCACTTCAAAGCAACCTTGAAAAAATCATTTTAGAAAAAAAATTTTCTTGCATATATGATATTGTTTATGTTTTTAAATTACAGCTGTAATTTTACATCACTTAATAAGTGAATGCCTTACTTTTTTAGAGAGGACATGTATTCCCAGGACTCCATAGATCTCCTTGCTAACTCAGGGTTACAATTCCAGAAGCATGAAGAGGAAGGTATTGACACTTTGCACTTTGCAGAACTGCTCATGACCTCAGGGGTAGTTCTCTGTGACAACGTTAAATGGCTTTCATTTCACAGGTCAGTCCTAGAAAGAGCCTAAATAAATAATAAGCTCACTAGGTCTCAGCATAATAATTAGATATGTGTTGTTCTCTTTTATTAGTAACAATGATTGGTCTTGGATATTGACTTGTTGCATATCCTTAGCTTTTGTCAATTCAAGGAAAAAAAAACTGGGTCTGTGATAGATGATTTCTCATTACATTTGATAATCATCAGTTTGTGTAATTATAGGAGAGTGAGAAAGTCAGGGCATTGTCATTCTTAACATAGTACATTATATCTTGCCAATTGAACTGTGAAATCATTTGTTTTTTCATTAGAGAGGATCTTTTTTGATTTTATGCACAAAATCTAGACTTGTGACATGTTCTAGTGTTTTCTATAACTTTTTCTAATGTTCTATTGTTTATTCACTTTTGAGTTCAGTTAAATTGAAAAAAAATTAGAAAGTTTTGAAAAATTTTGGAAATTTGGAAAAATAGGCCTTAGCTTTTTATATGAGTATGTGAGAGGCAGAATTAACAGGGTCTGATCTCTGCCATTTGTTTAACTGCAGTGACTGATTCCTTCTATACAGTGGTTATGATTTTGGCTACATGGTAAAGCTGCTAACTGATTCCCGATTACCAGAAGAAGAGCATGAATTCTTCTATATTTTGAACCTTTTCTTCCCATCTATCTATGATGTGAAATATTTAATGAAGAGTTGTAAAAACCTTAAGGTAAAAATGATTTTTTATAATATCAGTAGTAGGTGAATAAAACCAGTTACTCTTTACTTACAAAAGTGTAAATATCATGACCCTAAAGATAGCTAATAATTACAATAGGGAAGAACAGTTAACAAATTTGTAAACTAGCCTTTATCCAATTGGCACTTAAATCAGAAAATTAATAATTCTTATTTATATTTTTTATTTTTTTATTTTTGCTTTTTGCTGAGGCAATTGAGGTTAAGTGACTTGCCCAGGTTCACACAGCTAGGGAATGTTATGTGTCTGAGACCAGATTTGAACTCAGGTCTTCCTGACTTCAGGGCTGGTGCTCTATCCACTTCGCCACCTAGCTGCCCCTAATAATTCTTATTTTGGTAGTGCTTTTTAATTTGTTAAGTACCTTTCCTTAGAACAGCCCTTGAGGGACATAGTACAAGTATTATCTTTATTTTGTAATGAAGAGTGATATTCAGAGAAGGGCATGAAATTGTTCTCATCATCAGAAATCTAGAAAGCATCAAAGCTTTCAGAACATTGCTTTTCCTGCTTTCCCATACTCTTGTATTAATTTAACTTTTTAACAGCTAAAAAATATAACACTGTCATTAGGTTAATTAATATTATAGGGAATAGTTCTATAGGAACAGTGTTATAAATGAGCAATGGACTAAATGATTACCACTCCCCCTTCCCCAGTGGAGTTTCATGATACTGCTCTTGGGTTGCCTTCACAGCTGTTTTGCAATCTTGCTCATTTTGTATAGTAATGCTTCAAAAGTTTCTTCAAATCCCTATTTCCCCATTCCCCACACAATAAAGTACATGCTTTATTCTTCTACTTTTCCAGTAAAATTGAAGTCATCCTTCAGCCTTCATAAAACTTTCTAGTGTAATTTTCCATTCTTTACTTTTGCAATGCTCAGGGAGAAACTGAGGCAGTATCACACATTGAAGATTAGGTAATACTTTATTGATGTTAATTGAGAGTTCAGAATCCATAACTATGGATTGGGACTGCTGGGACTCTTGTCTCGAAGCACACAATCCATTGTGAGTTTAGACTGACAGATATGCCAGCCAACTGGATCTCAAGCAGGTACAGCAAATAGTAAATTTGGTCATAGCATTCTTATAGGATTTTTGGGAACAAAGGAGCAGGAGGGGTTTAGCACTGGGGAGGGGGGAGGGGAGGAAGGAAAATTGAGTTCCAGGAAGGGCTATCAATTCAATTCTGACAGGGAGTAAAGGAAGCTTGAGAAGGAACTGGGAGACAGGAAGTCTGAAGCCAAAAAGATAAGGGGTATATTGAGGTGGACCATTTGGAGGTTTTATAACTTCATTGAAATGTGAGTCCAATTATTTTTGATAGTCAGAAGGAAGGAGGTTGCTATTTTGGGGCAGAACAACCAAGGGAAAGTGAAACAGAGCAACTGAGGGAAACTAAGACATGGGAACTGTGGCATAACACTTTCTGTCTCAAAAGGAGGTATCTTTCCTCCTTATTTTCTTAATTACTTGTGTATCTTTGTGTATCTTACTATGTGTATCTTTGAATTTGTCCTCTTGTTGCTCCAAAATAACTGCTCAAGCAATACCTCTTATGTGTGTTTTAACTTTTTCCTCATTACTGACTTCTGTCTGTTTAGAAAAATGTTCCTTTCCTTAAATTCCCCTAATTCTCCTGTATATCTTCTGTTCAGTAGCTCCTCTTTCACTTTGACAGCTAAACTTAAACAAACCAACACATGCTGTGTTCACTTCTTTTTTTTCTGTTTTTTTTCCTCTCCCTTTTGATTTTTTTCCCTTTTTTCCCTTTGATTTGATTTTTCTCTCCCAACATCATTCATAAAGAAACATGTATTTAAAAAATTAATTTAAAAAATCCAAACAAACCGACACAAGTTTTTTTGTATTCATTGTTTCTATTCCTGATTACCAAGTATTCATCAGCTCCTTGTATATAGTTTTATTCCTTTCATTATTTTATTGAAATTGTTTGGCAGCTACTACCTCAGTTATTAGATCTAGTGACTTTTTTTTTTCCAATTCTGTAGAAGAAAACAGTTCACACTTTTTAGTTTTACCTAAAATCTGAGACGATTTTTAAAAATCATTTCTGCATGGAGGTGAAAATTTCCTTGATAATCAGAATATTCTCTTTTCCAATTTACATATTATAGTTTTTTTGTTTGTTTTTTTGTTGAGGCAGTTGAGGTTAAGTGACTTGCCCAGGGCCACACAGCTAGGAAGTGTTAAGTGTCTGAGGTCAGATTTGAACTCAGGTCCTCCTGACTTCAGGGCTGGTGCTCTATCCATTGCACCACCTAGCTGCCCCAATTTACGTATTATAGTAATTGTGAACCTCCACAGCAGAGTAAAACTGGTAGATAGTTTATACTTAGGGATTTAGATTGACCAAAGGGAATAATATTGGCACACCTTTGGAAGAAGTTTCTTCCTAAAATCAATTACTCTCCCTTTAGCTATTCCTGCTTAGGGATTCCCCTTTTATTCTGCTCAAAAAAAAAAAAAAAAACAAACCCAAAAAACAAAACAAAACAAAACCACTTAGTTGGATTAAGCAAAAAAGACATTATACAGCGAAATAAAATTTAAGTTTGGTCACCATAAACAAGACCAATTTCTCTAATGATTTTAGCTTCAGGGAATTAAGATCTTTCCCCAAAATTGATTCATTGTTGTAGTCAAGATCTGGATAATCTTTTTGTTTTCTTAAAATAAGGTGTCCAGACTTTTAATGTTATCTCTGCCAATTTGATAGTTAGGAGGTGAACCTCAGCATTGATTTGTTTTTGCATTTCTTTAATTATTAGTGATTGGGAACATTTTTTCCCCCATATGATTGGGTTTTGACCATTTTTTAATTGGGATGTTTTTTGCTTTATACTTTGATGTCATCATTTGTGCAGGTAGCTAGTTATCTGTCCATTTCAATTTTTGTCAGAACTTTTTTTTCCTTTTATGTGTTATAAAATTAAAGATTAAGGGGGACTGGGTGAGATGTTTTGATGTTACTTTTAACTTGGCTGCTTTTGGAGGCACTTGGTTCTTTCATCCCCATCTCTATGTTACATAAGGCTTGATGTTTTGGTAGTGATTAAAGGGATCCATCAGACAGGCAAAATAATTTCATAAAGAAAAGAAAAAGAAGGAACATAAATACTATTCTGGGAAGAAAAGAGCTTTTAAGAGCTTTAGGAAAGGGGCAGCTAGGTGGTGCAGTGGATAGAACACCAGCCCCGAAGTCAGGAGGACCTGAGTTCAAATCTAATCTCAGACACTTAACATTCCCTAGCTGTGTGACTGTGGGCAAGTCACTTAACCCTAATTGCCTTAGCAAAAAAAAAATAAAAAAATAAAAAAATCTAAAAAAAATAGGCAATTCCCAAATCTGCATTTTTCTTTTTCTTTTTTTAAATTTGCAAAACATGGAGAGCAATTTGGAGCTATGCTCAAAAAGTTATCAAACAATGCATACCCTTTGACCCAGCAGTGTTTCTACTGGGCCTATATCCCAAAGAGATTTTAAAGGAGGGAAAGGGACCCACATGTGCAAAAATGTTTGTGGCAGCCCTTTTTGTAGTGGCAAGAAACTGGAAATTGAAAAGATGCCCATCAATTGGAGAATGGCTGAATAAATTATGGTATATGAATGTTATGGAATATTATTGTTCTGTAAGAAATGACCAACAGGAGGATTTCAGAGAGGATTGGAGAGACTTGCATGAACTGATGCTGAGTGAAATCAGCAGAACCAGGAGAACATTATACACAGCAACAAGACTATACGATGATCAATTTTGATGGACATGGTTCTCTTCAACAATGATGTGATTCAAACCAGTTGTGCTGCGATGAAGATAGTCACATACATCCAGAGAGAGGCCTGTGGGAACTGGGAGTGAACCACAACACAGCATTTTAATGCTTTCTGTGAATATTTCCATGCATTCTGTTTTCCTTCTTAGGTTGTTTTTTTTCTTCTTCTCTTTCTAGATCTGATGTTTCTTGTGCAGTAAGATAACTGTATAGATATGTATAAAAAAAAAATTTGCAAAACATATGTATGGGTAATTCTTTAACATTAACCCTTACAAAGCTTTCTGTTACAAGTTTTTCCTTCCTACTCCCCACCCCTTCCCTAGATGGCAGGATATCCACTACATATTAATTATGTTAAAATACTTGACAAATCGAATATATGTATACATATTTCCACACTTATTGTTGTGCAAGAAAAATCGTATCTACAAGAAAGAAATATCAGATAAAGGAAACACAATGTAAGCAAACATCAATCTAGAGTATGAAAATGTTATGTTGTGGTCCACATTTCACATCCCTCTCTCTGGGTGTATATGGCTTTCTTCACTGAACAATTGGAAGTGGTTTGAAACATTTCATTGTTGAAGAGAGCCATGTCAAATCTGCATTTTTCAAAGAATGGAATTACTTTATTCATATAAAAGATTTGGTTTTATAAATTTTTTTTTTCTCCTTTCAACCACAGGGAGGTCTTCAGGAAGTTGCTGATCAGTTGGATTTGCAACGAATTGGCAGGCAACATCAGGCAGGCTCAGACTCACTGCTTACTGGAATGGCTTTCTTCAGGATGAAAGAGGTGGGGCTCAGCTCAGGAGACAGGTGTTGCCTTCAGCCACTTCAGATACAGGGGCCAGCATGATGAGGAATATTTTGTTGAGTTATTTTGGTCAAGTCTGACTCTGTGACCCCATTTAGGGTTTTCTTGGCAAGGATACCAGAGTGGTTTGCCATTTCCTTCTCCAGCTTATTTCTACAGATGAACAACTGAGGTGAACAAGGTTAAGTGACTTGCCCAGGGTCTCATAGCTAGTAATATCTGAGGCCAGATTTGAATTCAAGGAGAAGAGTTTTCCTGACTCCAGTCCCCACACTCTTATCACTTTATCCATATCTATCTAGCTGTCCTGATGATAAATACAAAAGTCATCAGAAAGTTACAAAACACTATCTGACTTTTAAAAAATAAGACAGATTGTCATTTGGGAGCAAATATTTGAAGCCATGTCTTTCTGAGCTCCCAGTCCTAAGACATTTTGGTTATGATATACTGGAAGAGCACTGAAGAAGAGATGAGATTCTCTGATTTTAAGCTTATTTCTCTAAAATGTGCTAATATTCTCACCCCTTTCTTTAAAGTTATTTTATACAAATGTTTTGTAAACAAAGTATTTTCAAATTTTGTGAAGTCTTTTTTTAGTTAGGGAGAACTTACTCAATGAAATGAATATTAAAGAAATGTAAAGTTTCTAAAGGAATGGAAAGTCCCTAAGGAACTTAAAACACTAATTGGACATTTGAAGCCAGTACAGAATGGAATTATTCATGCTTTTAGCCTTATGTTGGCATTAGGTTTGCAGTATTATGAGGGCTATGAGAAAGGTGGGTGATAGAATGCAATATATATTTTTTTAGTATTAAAAAATGCCTTCTTTAGAAAGCTTCATTTTAGCTATTCTTATAGTTGTCTTTTTTCTTTTCTCTAGTTATTTTTTGAGGACAGTATTGATGATGCTAAGTACTGTGGACGGCTCTATGGCCTTGGCACAGGAGTGGCACAGAAACAGAATGAGGACATGGACTCTGCTCAGGAGAAAATGAGCATTTTGGCTATTATCAGTAATATGCAACAATGATGACAGGGTATGGCTCTGCAGGATGGGGCCAATTCAGTACTAGTGCTTGCTATCCTGACTGCTCTCTGTATGTGTATATATTTCTCTTTTCCCAACAGAAAGAGCTTCTATTGAGTGAATTGTTTCTATAGTCTGCATTGAGCAGAAAGACTTGTGTTTTACTGAAGACAAGTGATGTCTTCATTTTAGATCCAGATGAAAAAGTTCACTCTGAATTTGTAAAAGTGGCTTCCCCCAATCCTCATCCCCACTCTTTTCCTCTCCAGTTGCCATCTAACACCAGCAAATGTGGCTCACTGGATACCTTTTTAATAACAGGGACAAGTCAGAAACAAGTAAATGTATATAACTCTATCTGTTGTCACTCTTTTCATTTTATAATTTGTGGCTAATCTTCGATAATGAAATCTTAACTGAGCTGAGAGCTGCCAATGAAAACAGGACAAAGTGGTATACTTGTGGATTAGTTTGTTAGATATTTGGTTCTGAAAATTCTCCTGAGGGAATTATTTCTTCCTTATCTACTAGTTTTTCTTTATATTACATGGAAATGGACCACTTTGTTACTGCTAAAATGGAAACATCATTTTAAAAGCAAACAATTCAATTATTAATCTACCCTTCAGTCATAGTAATCTCCAGAACTCAATATTTGGTCATTCAGATGTTTTAAGTGCATTGTTCCATTGTGCTAGAGATTTGCTGTGTCAAGTGTGCTTCATCTGAAGTCTTTTTAGGTATTACTTTGATATAACATCTTGTACTAGATGAAGGGAAAAGCCTTCCAATTTCTATTTCCTAAACAATTTTGGACCAACAGTCTTCCAACACAGGAAAATAAATTCAGATGTGCATTTGGCATTCTTTTTCTCTTCATTCTCCCTTAATTTTCTTTCCAGTGAGTCTGAGGATAAGGGGAATATAGTGGTTAAATGTAAAAAAGGGGGCAGCAAAGAAATTCAGTTTTTGTTCACAGAATTACTTGAAAATAATATTCCTACATCTGGGGTATAAATCTCAGGACAGTAATTTTTATTTTAAAATCCAGTCATTCAAAAATTAAAAATTTTCTATTTCTTGAATAACAAGCATTAACTCTTGATAAATCAAATTCATGTTGCATTGGAGAGAATGAAACTGGTTACTCACAGAAATCCATAAGCTTACATTTTAACAAGTTTATGGAAGATTCAATTTGTGGTATTTTGAACATGTCTCAGGTATTATAAGCTGATATTTTAAATGCTTGTAAATATTATGTTTTTAATTTTGTAAAATAAAGACTTTTTAAAACCTCTGGTATGAAGGTTTTATCTTTTCCAGCTGTAAATTGCTGGCCCTGGAACATTACATTCAACTTTGTTGATGTGAGAACAATGTCAATGTCCTTTTTTTCTAGTTCCCACATCTCTATTTTCATAAATTGAATTGTATACACATCTGCTTGTTAAAAATTAGACCTGCCATTGCTGCCGAGGTCTTTGTTTCCTGGTAAACTGTTGATATATTTTCTATAAGGAATTACGGTTTTTTACTCTTGCTAAAAAGCAAAACAAATGTAAAAGGGGCATTTAATAACATAGGAATAATAAAAAAGGATAGTAGTCACTGCTACTTTTGCTTTTTTAAAGATAAGTTTTGGTTATGTTTCTGTCAGTATAATTAAGAGTGGTTTTATGCAAGGCATATTCACATTGGCAAAATAAAGTTAAGAGATCAGATAGTTGTTTCTAAAATTCAAACTCTTAGTGATTAGAGGAAGATAAATAAACCTGTGTATACATGGACATGCTGGTAGTCAAGGCATTTGGTACTTAATGTAATTAGTTAAGCTTTGAACTCTTCATTCTTGTATCTTCATTTCATTGTACACACACAGACACATACTTTGTGTACATATATGTACTTATATATAGTTTCTTATTCAATTTGCTATTTTTTGTTATCATGCTAAACTGTACTTCACATAATAATACACTTACTACAAGTTATACAAAAGGATTGGTTTATACACAATTAAAATTGAAAGGAACAAAAGCAGTTGATATGAACTGTGCTACCGACACTGTGGGTAACCTTTTTTAAGTCAATTTCTCTTTTTTTGTTGTTGAGGCAATTTGGGTTAAGTGACTTGCCCAGGGTCACAGCTAGGAAGTGTGTTTGAGGCCAGATTTGAACCCAGATCCTCCCGACTTCAAGGCTAGTACTCCATCCACTGTACCACCTAGCTGCCCTGAAGTCATTTCTGAAGCAAAATGAAAGGACTGAACTACATGGCCTCTGGAGTTTAACTCTAAATCCTTGATCCTTTTTGAATTGCTCTTGTCCAATTAATCTGGCATGAAAAACCCCCAAGTGACCACACAAATTTTTGACATCTATAGTTAGCTAACCTAGGGGCTAAAGCAGCACATGACAACGGATCTTTTAGATCAGAATACCAGTTATGTTCATCAAGTATGCAGAAAAGAATGAAGATTGTTCTTCTATTATGGTACCCCAAATTTTACTAGAATTCAGGTTTAATAATTTAAGAGTTCAACAGTCTTCTTAATCTGTTCCTGTGAAGGGGATTTTCTCTCTATACTAGCATTCTTCATTTTAACATTAATGCCTTTTTATTCCTACTGTACAATTTATTCCAGTTCCTCAGACCTTCATGTCTTTTTAACAACTATCATAATGTCTCAAGTTTCTACCATAAGAAGACAATTTGGAAGTAACTCAAGTAGCAATGGTTCAACTTGGCTGTCTTGTTGAAATTTAAGATCATCCTTTTCATAGGAGAATGGTCTCACTTAAAGTACATAGTAAAAACTCAAAATGATTTTAAGATCTTGTCCGAACCCAAATAAGACCATTTTAACACAGAAAACAAAGTCCTACTCTCAACCTTAAGAACACAAATAGTTGTTCAAATATTTGGTCAAAATAGTTGTTTTTATTCTCCTTCCTCCTATATCCTGTCAGTGACATAAAGTGCTATAAATTCTATTAATTAGAGCCTTCTAAGTTCTTCCCACAAGGGCCAAAAGAATGGAACTCTAATGAGTAAATGACAAACTTTAGCATTGGCATCCTTATATAGTGGGCTCTTCTAATAACAGTTTAAATGGTTAAATCTAAATTTCAAAAACAGTTGTAGACTGCAACCAAAATAAGTGTTTTATAGTAGAGTTTATAAAAAGCATGAGCAAAAAAAATGTTATCCTAAACATAAACCATATATTTGCTGAGGTGCCTATTTACTATCTTTAGCAATGAATTGTTTTAAATAAACTTGTTCTATATTGGTCAGAAAAGGCCTTTCTACATTCTACAAATCATATCTTTGAAAAGGGGAAAAACTACTGTTGCACGAGAGCTGTATTTCTATGTCATGAGACTACTCCATAATGAAATTCCAACGGCCAATTTCTGCAATCAGAAATGTGATTTTATACATTTGGGGTAGAAGGAAGTTGTGTGAGAAGCACTATACTGAGAACATTTAGGAACAGTCTGTATTTTGACTTTTACCAAATCTGGATGCTGAGAAAGAGAAAAGATCAGATAAACTATGGATGTAGGTTGCCAATAACTCCCATCTTAACAAAGGGTATGGTTTAAAATTTTACTTAAAGGTAGCCTGTGTATTTAAGAATGTAACACATTTATCACAATAGAAAAAACAAGTTTTTCCTATTTGGGTAAAACCTACAGGTTTCAAAGGTCACCGAGATTGCTATGGCTGTGTGATTTCTGAGCAACAACTGCTGACCTGCCATCATTCTTCCCTCAACAGAAAATGATAGTTGAGGATAAAGTCCTTTTTAATTTCACAAGCAGAGTTGGGGTCCATTATGGACCAGTTAGTCTGAGCACATCTGGCCCCTTATTTTATGGACTGTCTTTCAGAAGTGTCCACAGCTCAGGGAGAAAGGCCAGGGAAAAGCAAATTATAGACGTGAAAAGATGTCCTATATTTCAGTCTAGGTGTGGTAACAGTCTTCAGTTGAAGGGCTTCAAATTCACGTGCAGAAAATCTGATAACTTTTGTAAACTTTGCTTTTGCCGTATTTTTGAAGGAGTTCTAAGGCTTGCTGCTGCATTTCCAGACTCAAATAGCCAGAACACTGGGATCCAATATGAAGCATGACAAGACAACATTCTAACACATCTGGAAAGGGAAAGGTCTGAAAGGAAAGAGGTCAACATAAATCAAGATGGCCACTGGATATGTAATACTTTGTAAAGGATTAAACTCAAAACATGAATTTCAAAAACTACTAGTAGTTAATCCTATTACTCTTAAAGATGGAATTTAAAATTTGGAATACTGTTTAGATCAAGTTTTATTCTTTACATGAACAAGAAGTGAACTTTATATGGTAATTTATAATTGCAAAGTGCTTTACATATAAAGATTCTCATTTGATATTTATAATTTACCTTGTGAGTCTGGTAATGTTAGACCCCTGTCATTTTAGAACAGGGGAAATAAAGTTTTAGAGATAATGACTTGTTCAAGGTCTAATGCAAGACTTTTGATTCCAAGTCTAGAGTGCTTCCCTATTAAGTAATCTTACCTGTATCTGGCCTTTTTGTTTTGCAACCATTATGTGCATCCACAATTGCCAGATTACTCTGGCCATTCACCATTATGTAAGTTCATGTATTTAATCTGTTCATAGAGCAAAGCTGTATCCAAAATAATGGCATTTGAGGTTACTTAATGATGAAAAGTTAAAATTAATGGGGCTATACTATATTTAAGCTGGTAGAATAAACTGAAAAAAATTCAGCTTTTTAGTTATTTTATTTTTTTTTTTTTGAGGCCATTGGGGTAAAGTGACTTGTCCAGAGTCATGCAGTTAAGTGTCTGAGATTGGCTTTGAACTCAGGTTCTCCTAAATTCAGGGGCAGTGCTCTTATAATGAGCCATCTAGCTAACCCAAGATTTAGCAAAGAATATGGTTACAGATCTTACCTTAATGCTCTCAGGAAATCCAGACATTCTCTTATTTGCTTCTGAAAGTCGTTTTGTTAATTCAGCCAAAGAAAGTGGTTCGTTTACTTGTTCTTTACTGTTAATAGAAGAATAAAGAATCACTCATAATTTGCTCAAGTAATTGCATCCTTTTTCCATTTATCCTAAAAGTTTTAGATTTCTTTGAAATTCCATTGCTTATCTGTTTCTTGTGCATATAAAGATAGAGGAGAAATATTTAAAATAAAACAATTTACAAAACCAAATAATTCTTTAAGATATTAAAAACTTTGAGCATTTAACTAATTTCAGATTCCCTGCTCCATTTCTAATATCTATTTTTAAAATGCAGATTTTCCCCTTTTGGACAAATTGTAATTCCCTCCTCCATATTCCCTAGCCCTAGAAGTATATATAATGATCCCTTTCAGAACGCGAAACAGTTTTCAGAGATCCTTTATTTGAGACTGCTTACTTCTTTATGATTAAAGAGAGGGAGCTTAGTTTTAACATAGTAGGTATTAAAATGATATTTTGTTTAAATTTTTGAACTTAAACATTAATAAATCAAACATACTTTTTTTGTTGTTCTGCTTTCTTTTCCTATCACAGCTTAAGTAAATTAATAGCTTAATCATAGCATATATTCTCTCTGTCTCTCTCTGTCTCTCTGTCTCTCTCACACACACACACACACACACACACACACACACAAACTGTTGTGCAGTAGCTAAATTTTGAGCTAATATAAAAATAGGCAAAGTGGTTATGGTAGATGTAGAGGACCAATCTCAAGAACTTTCCAACAGAAGAATATGCTATGGTTAAGCTATTTCTGACTTTATGGTGGCAATCCCCCTTTTCCCATATAAAGGAACTGACTAGCTTCAGGGAGGAGTTCGCAGGAGGAGTTGAGTTATAAATGGCTTCCTGTAGGAATTTTAAACTTTAAAAATTTTTAAATGTCAGTACATAAGCATTTAAAATTTTTTCTAACTAAAAAACCTAACAATTTTAAATTAACAGAGAAAGTCCTTGGCCTTTATCCAGATTTCTTCTACCTTGTTTTATATTATTTTCATACCTTTGGCTATCAGCATTTTCATAACACAACTGAGGCTTCATGGAAGGATCTTCTTCTTCAGTACTGTTCACTGTAGCTTTACAGAGCTGATTTCTTTGATGCTGGCGGATCATTTCTGCTAATGTTTCTTGGACCTCTGTGATAGCTTTCTGGGTGCTCTGGAGATCTGCGTGCATTTGAGAAATGAGAACTTCACATGCACTCAGTGCAGGCTGTTTTTTCTCTATGCTGCTCTGGTCTGGTTCCAAAGCTGTACTTGGTATGGCTACTTGAGGAAGAGCATTGCTCAGCTGAGTAAGGGCTTCAGGGTCAGGTACTTCTGGTCTGGAGATATCAGATAGACCATTTTGCTCACCACCAGAGGCAGTGCCAATAAAGGGCACTGGATCTGCCACATCTTGCATTTCAATGAGAGGAGTCCTGGGCAGATTCCACCAGAGGTCATAGAGTTGTCCATATGAAAAAAAGGCCTCTAAACTTTTAAAAGGTGGCTCTTCACCCAGTTTTTCTCTTAAATGACCACAGCCTAAGGGAGAAGAAGTGAGATATGATTTTCCCAGTTGCTTATTTTTCTTGTGTCTTACAGCCTTAGAGGGTTTATTTCTTCTGTATAATTTTTGTTATCTTGATCTCTCATTTTGATTCTTACAACCATGGAACCTTAAGGATCTTCCAAAGAAAAACTGCTATAATTCTGGAGGTTTAAGACTAAGCCTCAAGGAAAAAAGGATGACTGACAGGCCATTATCTATCAAACTGCATACCAAAAGCCAAGTCCTAGAAAGGAGATGCTCTTCTAAGGTTGGGGGAATGCATGTTAAAAGCAGGAGAAAAGAAGCATTTTATAAGGTTCTAGGGATTCCTATCTTTTCTCTGAAGTGATAGCACTAGTCCACACTCAGAAGCAATTTCTATACTATGTCATCTATAGAATCAATGTGCAGTCTAGTCAGTTCTTCAGTAGCTAATTACAAAGCCTGGAGACTATCCAAGATATTTTTCAGAGTCGATTCCCTTCTGGTTCTTGGAATTGTTCCCTTTGCGGAATGGGATAAGATCTAAAAAAACCACTCCATGTCAGTACTTTTTGGTATCTTTCAACTCTGGTGAAGAACCTAAAATTATTGATGAAAATGAAATATATTATTTATGGCTTACAATGATCTTTTCCCTTCCCTGTCTCCTATTATCAGCTATTTACTAAGAATACAATTAGAAGATTCTTTCTGCACTATGAAGAAATTTGGCCCTGAAGACAGGAAAGCTACTTGCCTTCGGGAAGAAAGAGAGTACAGATTTCTTGCATGAGAGTGAAGTTCCCTGAGTCATAGCTCCGTGTTACAGCTGCAAGGAGAGCTTTGACAGCTTCATGCCAAGAGGCGGTCTGCTGGCTCAGCACTGCTAAGGTCAGATCATGGGAGATGTGGAACAGGAGCTAGAGCAAGAAGCCAAAGTCTCAGTTAATTATCTTTCCATTTTGGGGACAAAGAATGCTATCAACATTTAACTGGAATATCCTACCAACAGGGCCCTGTGCACAATTTGGGACCAGGAATTTCCCAAAACCTAATGCTTATCAACAAGGGCCCAACTTGGTTTCAAGAGAAACTTTCATAGTTGTATGGCAATTTACATGCATAGTGACTGGAAGCAAAGGGATCATTTTAATAATTAGAATTTCTGAAACAAAGTCAGTTTTTAAGTTTTGTTCAACATACTTAACAGATCACTTATGGTCCCCCAAAATTTATTATCTTTTTATAACTGAACGGGAACACAAACTGATCTGAAAGTGATCTGGCTTTAATGATATTGAAGAAGATACCTTTGGTACTGGCTGGTCTGTTTGTTTTAAATTCCACTCTGAAAATTCCAAGTGAACTACTAATTCTTTGGTAAGAACTGCAAAACATTAGCACATTAGAATGGGAAGGGACAACAGAAATCATTTAATTTAACGAACTCATTTTATACACGAGGCAACTCAAACTCAGAGAACACATAATAAGTGGCAAAATCAGGTCTTCTGACTCTAGAGTTATTTAAAAGAAAATGTTTCCATTTAGAGAAATGAATTGTGGAACTTAGAAGCAGGTAAAACTGCTTTTCTACTAGATTACAGGTAAAATAGAGAGATGATTATTATTCCTGAGTGGAAACAGCTATGAATGACACATTTGTTACCTGTTTGGAAAGGGTATGACCTGTGGCAGGTGGGTATTCGATACCATGTAGCTGTTGAAATGCTGTCTGGCACTGTTCAGTGGTCTCTAAGCCAAATGTGCCCTTCCATACTGTGGTCACCCTTTCCATGAAGGAATTCTCAGTTCTGATGGCCCAGCTATGGTAGGAAGGGAAGGAGGAACTTTTCCATTCTGGTGGCTGTCTTTCCTCTAGGTGCTTGGATAGCAATTCATGAAGGCAAAACACTAAACGCTGACCCTAGAACACAACCAACCAGAAAGGAACTTTTGTTTAAGAGCAAGGAGAAAAGAAATCAAGAAACTTTCAGTTGTTGACCATCCCTTAGAAACCATATTCCCATGTCTCTAGAGATCTCTGTGATAGAGGAGAGGAGAAGACACTTAATGATTACAGCCTAAAAATGATACTATTGGGGGGTTCTTGTTCTCTGTGACTGGTGCTTGTAAGAATGAATGAAATGCTACTACATATTTCAGAATGATGAAACTAGCTGTTAACCCTCTTTCCAAAAAGGGGCAGAGAGGAACAGATAAGCTTCCAGCTAAAGTACAGCTATGGCCAGAGTTAATGATTGTAGTAAAAAAATTAACTTGTCATTAGTGGAAAAAATAAACCAGAGATGATAATTATAAAACTCCACAGATAAAACTCTTACCATAGATGTCTTTTTCGCAACAAAAGATCTGGCCTGGAGGGATGGGTCCTGGACTCTAAACTATGGACAAACTGGAGGCACTTTCATAAATTTAAACTTTAGTTACAAGAATTTGTAAAGCACCTCATTCTATTTCATAAGTTGCCCATAGCATGGGATAATGGCCAAGGATATATTGCGATTCATCAACAACTTAATTCAAATTTGATTTTTAGTCACACTGGGCACAAGCACCTTATTTAACGTGAGTGAAGTTTCACTAGAAAGAATTCCAGGTTTAAGGTTTGGCTTTCTCAATCCTCTGCCAAAAGTGAAATATAGACTCACTAATAGACATTCTTGTTGCTGGAGGACTTCCTGAGCTCCCACCCAGTTCCTGACTGATAGCAGCTCTTGTGCACATCTGAAAGAGAACGATGAAGACAGCTCCTTTTCTTCGGCGATAAGTGCCAATTCTGCAGCTGTTCTAAGGGAAGCCACATCCCCCTTTTTGGCGAGCACTTTTGCTGCATCATAGGCAGAGGTAGCCCCTAAGTAGCTACAACATATGAATAAAAAGATTATTTATTGATTTAGGAATGGCAAAACAATGAACTCTTGGGTTAGAAATCTAACCCAATTCTGTCCTTCTAATAAACTTATTTTTTCCTTCATGGTATTCTCAAGCACACTGATTTTTCTTGGATTGTTTCCTTCATAGCTGGATTCATGTAGCTTAGTAAATGGAAAATGAGAGGAAAAGCTCAATAAATACCATCAGACTCAAACCCAATACAGACATATTCCCTTTCCTCCAAAATCTTCCTTATATAAAACCTTAATACCAGAATAGGTTTTTCCCCCCCTACTCATCAAACCTGACTGGACAATTCTAGATAGATTTCCCTATGGCTGCTGTTCTTGTCCTTATAAAATGCTCCTCTTTGTTAGTGCTTATAAAAGGCTTTGGACTCTGAATTCTTTCTAGTATCCCTGGTGCTTACCATTTGGCTGCCATGGCATAATGGCCATCTCTTTCTAAGATTGCTCCCCAACTGCTGTATAAATCTTTCAATATTGGGTCCTCTGGTCGTAGCCGGGCCTTGGCAATTGCAATGGCTTCCCTAGGGCAGGAAGAGAGAAAAATAAGTTATCTACTATGTTTAACAGAATGCAGGGAGGAAAAAACAGTACCCTCATGTTAAACCTAGCTAAAAATGATGCATATACACATAATGGAATATCCCACACTGTCTTGTACTTATGAACAGAAGGCAATATGGCATATTCTTTTAAACGATGCTTATTCATGGCATTGATGAATAGCAAAAAGACCTCTGGATGTGGTATCAGAAAACCTGGATGTGAATGTCTTACTCTGTTACTGAGAAGTCATTTTAGTGGTTCCTCTTTCTACCCTCTCAGCTGAGAACCCTGCCTTATATACATTGAAAAACCTGAGGCTATGTGCTCATCTCACTCAGAAAGCTTTTGTCATCATGTACTCCTTCACACTTATCTTAAATGAAATGATGGTCCTTCTTGTTAAGGCAAACTTCTTCACAGTCACAAATGATCCCATGCCATCCCTTCTTCTCCAGCTGAATGCCTCCTCCATGATCCCTACCTTTTCACTTAACTTCATTCTTATTTACTGGCTACTTTTTTTACTGCCTACAATCATCCATGCCTTTTCATCCTCAAAAATCCAAACTCAATCAAGCTACCCCTGCTAATTATGGCCGCTTATCACCCTTCCCTTTTGTGGTTGAACTTAAGAAAACCTCTATAATTGGTGCATCTTTGTTTTGTGCACTTCTGGAGGGAATGTTTGAGCTAATCCTGTTGCTCTTTTCCTGAGATATTAAAAGTTGTGTTATTCTAGGACCTCAGGACATCTCAGGATAGGGACTGTAAGCTTTCATTGATCCCGAAGTGTTCCTATCCAGGACAAGATCTAATTATTGCCCCCCTGACTGGAGTTCTGAAATTTCCTGACTTGGGTTTGGTTGGGTCTGAGCAATTGCCTTATGTATAGTTTTAAATAAACTGCTGTTGGTCTCAACCTCTGATGGTCAGCCAGCTGATTCAGAGCAATAAATTGCAAATTTCTCTTTGGTTTAGTTAATTTCCTGGATCTGTTTGTAGGTGTTAGGAATAGGGGACAGAAAACTTAGCTTTATTTTATTCCAACATTTTGGTTCCATCTCTTCAGTGATCTCCGAACTGCCAAATCTAATGACCTTTTTTCAATCTTCATCCCTCTTGACCTCTTTGTAACCCTTAACATTTATGATCACCTTTTTGGAATTTTCTTTCTAGGTACACATGACACTATTCTCTTCGTTTTCCTATCTATCCCTACTATTCCTTCTCAGTTTCCTTTGCTGAATTCTTATCCAGGTTCTCTAATGTAGTCTTCCCCAAGGCCCAGTCCTGAGCTGCCTCCTCCTTTATTTGGTAATCTTACCAGCTCTGCTTATCTAGTGCCAACAACTCTCATTTCAAATATTTCATAAGAGCAAGAAGAACAGCCATAACGAAATGTCTACCTACTAGAACTGTCCAGTCAGACTTGATGAGTAGGGGAAAAACACCTACTCTGGTATTAGGGTTTTATATAACGGTAGATTTTGGAGGAAAGGTAATATGTCTGTATTGGGTGTGAGTCTCTATCAATGGTATTTATTGAACTTTAGACATCTGAAACTGGATGTGTTGTAAATACCTTAAGCTCAACATGTTCCAAACCATTATCTCCACTTTTCTCAACCCTTTCCCCTTTCCTGTCTTTCCCAGCACTACCATTCTCTGGTGAACTAGGAGTCATGTTTCCTCTTCTTTATCCCTCACATCTAATTTGTCACCAAGTCCTGCCAATTTTACCTTCATATCACTTCTTACACCACTTTCCTTTCTTCTTTGACATTGCCACCACCCTCTGATGGCCCTCATCACCTCACAACCTATACTCCTGTCATAACCTATGTAGGCTACAGGAGTGCTGTTAGAAAATGGGTCTTTAATACTATTGCTGTTTCATTCAACAAATAAAAAAAGAGTTCCTGGAGTGTGCATTCTTATATATCGAAGTGTTAGTCAATGACTATTTAATTAACAAATCTGATAGCCTTTTCCTTGTCTCCGCTTTCTAGACTTCTCTATAGCATGTGACACGACTAACAACCCTTTCTGAGTACTATTTCCTCTATGAGTTTTTATGACATTGTTCTCTCTAGGTTCTGCCTGATTCTTCTTCCTTAGTCTTTTTTTTGCTGGACCACCATCCATATTCCCTTTTAACTATATCCCTCCTAAGGGGAAACATTTCTTTTCTCAATAATTTCATCAGTTTTCATAGATTCAATTAGGAGCTCTATGGGATGATTCCCAGAGCTATACAACTAGTCTTATTCTCTCTCTTCTAACGGGCATTTACAAATGCCCATTAGACATTTCTAAATGGATGACAAATTCAATAAGTTCAAAACAGAACTCATTTCCCCCTTACCAAAGCCTCTTCCTAATTTTCTTCAATTAAGCTGAGAGCACTATCATTTTTCCAATTAAGCAAGTTTGCAATGTGGGAGTCACTGTTAAGTTTCTCATTCTTCCTCTCTCCACAGCCAACCAGGTGCCAAATCCACTCACTTCACAACCACTCTAATCCAGGCTTCCTTGACTGAACAACTGATTAAGAGAATCATAATTTGTTTTCTAGCTTCAAGCCTCTCTTCTCTCCAAAACATTCTCCAATCCTTCAGCCAGTAACATCCCTAAAGCACAGGTCTGCCCATGTCCCTGATCTTCTCAAAGAAATCCAATGCTTCCTCTATGCTTCTAAAATTATAGACACAGTAGTAGAAGTTATCTTTGATTCTTCAGTTATCTTTTCTTGTCTTCCTTACCTCATATCAAATTGACCAATTCTTGCTTTTATCTCCAAAACATCTCTTCTGCTGGCCAAGTGGCCAGTAACTGATCACCTAGTGCCTAGGCTGTTGCCCTAAACTCTCCATTGCTTCAAGTCTTTTTCTTCTTCCATCCCATCCTGCACAAAGATACCAAAGCAAACTTCCTAAAAGCATAGATCTGACATGTCAGTCCCTTATTCAAAAATTTTTAATAGTC
This sequence comes from Myrmecobius fasciatus, assembly GCA_023553655.1. Taxonomy (NCBI): domain Eukaryota; kingdom Metazoa; phylum Chordata; class Mammalia; order Dasyuromorphia; family Myrmecobiidae; genus Myrmecobius; species Myrmecobius fasciatus. The sequence goes on from JAJPUD010010876.1 coordinate 42,173, forward strand.
TTCCTTTTACCCAACCTGTCATCTTGGCATTTGGAGCTCTTAAGTTTGATTCTTACCTACTTATAGTATATTACTATATCCCTTCACAAATTCTTTACTGCAATTAAACTGGCCTACCTGCTCTCCCTAGATCTTGGCATTTTACATCCACCTTCATACAAGTTGTCACCTTGACTGGAATGAATTCTGTCCTCATCCCTGCCTCTTAGAATCTTTTATTTCCTTTGAAACTCAATTCTGGTACTAATTTCTATGTATATCCCCCATCTTTTCCTGATCCACCTGGTTGTTAGGCTTCCTCTCCTTACCCTCAAATTACCTTATATTTACTAATCTGTGTATAAATGCTTCCTGTCTTCCACCTTTTCTGGCAGAATATGAACTGAGGGCAGAGGCTCTTATTTTACTTTTGCGTGCTTCCTGACTAGCACAGCTGACATCAGAAAAATAATAAACCCTTATGCTGATTTGATTTGGATGTGAATGGATCTGTGCTCTGCAATTATGCTACCAGACTTCAAATCTCGGTGCCATCATTTATTAGCTATTTGAGTTCAAGTGAGGGATTTGCTTCACTTTCTTCATCTATATCACAAAAATGCTGGAACAGGAATCTTGTGAGGTCCCTTCCAGCTCTAAATCTATTAGCCTATGGCAAGGAGCTCCACCACTAAAAGATTAACAAAAGTCTCTGTACTGACCTATAGAAGTGGTTTGACTTGAGCAGTTCCACAGCTTCATACACTTTATGGATAGAGAGGAGGTGCGAAGCAGCCTTGACATATTGGTCCTGGAAACACAGTTGTTTGGCAAAGGCTTCCACTGTCCACAACCACATCTGGTAGCCCGCTAGAAAGCAAAAGATGGGATGGTTAGCAAGCATGTTAGTACATGTTTAGGAACCTGCTCAGAGATGTTTCTTTTTACTGTACTGTTCTGAAAATCCACTATATTATTAACCTAAAGAAATTAACTGAAAAGAAAAATAGCATACATAGTAAGACCCCAAGAGATCCATTTGGGGGAAGGCCTAAATTGGAAACAGTAAAAGTGTGAGCCTTTGGTGCCTCCTTTTCAGCTATCCCATTTCTTTTATGTTCTTTTTATGAGAAAGGTAATTCGAAAAGGATATTAAGCTTTGATTTTTTTAGATGATGGAGATCAGCTGTTACTACAAATAGACCAACGGTATCCCAAACTTGACAGTAATTAATGTACATACCTACTGGTGCCATAGCTACCAGCTGATCAGTCAATTCCCCTCTTTCTGCAGCAGCCTGGAGAACTCCCTTTAGATCTCCTTTCCAGAGCATCAACTGGTGAAATAAATCAGGGTGTCCATTCTCTAAATGACTTTTTCCTATTTGAAACAGTATAAGAGTGGAAAACTGATTATTATTGAAGGAAATTGAAAAGAAACACCCCTTTAATATACTTAGCTCTGTCTACCAGAGCAATCACAATAGAGGCTGAAATCAGGGTTTGTGAAATCTTACCTTCTACCTCGATCATCCTGTATAGAGCTGTCCTATCTGTGAAGAGTCCCAAGTGAATCCGCTCATTTAGATTAATAGCCAAATCCTCATTTAACTCTGTGATTAGGAGTAAAAAAAATCATATAATGATTTGCTATGTAGGCCATACAATTTATATACTTGGTAGCGAACTAAGGATACTAGGACAGGCTACCATCAACTTCTTATTTTACTGTCATAGTTGCTTCCAAGCAGGCACTCTCAAGTCCTGCTTCAAAATTCTTAGAAAAGAGACTGCTGTATATTATACTCTGTCAGTACTCTGATTGAAATAGAGATTATTGGCTTTTGTTTTAGTGGAGGTAAGATTTGAAAATCTAGTATTAGAGTGGGGCAATCTTACTTCTACTATAAATTTGCTTTTCATCTCATTCCACTTCTGACCATTTTTTGTTTTTTAGCAACCCTCTAATGCACTAATTTTGGTGGTTATGTGTTCACAGTCATATCTAGGAAAGAATGAAATTCATCCTGTGTATGATAGGGACTCAAAAAAAGGTTTGCTAAGTTGAAAATTAAAATTTTTAAAGATCAATATGCACTTAACTAATGAAATCTAAAATTTGTCATCTAATTCATGCCATATAATCTGAATGTAGGTTGTGCTTTCCCTTAAATTAAGAGTTATAGAAACTGAAAATGTCTTATAACTTGTTGAGGACCATGATTAAGTGTGGGAACTAGAAAGCCTGTAAAAAGGTTAAAGAGGACTGCAGCTTTCAGGGCGGGGCAATTCTCCAAAGCCCCCATAGTTGTGCATCCCAGGCCTCCTAGCTGTGAATCACAGCACACTAGAGAGACTAAAAGGAATGTTTTGTTATTACAATCTTTATCTTACTCTTCGAGTAGAGGTGACAGGCTCAAGGAAAGATCGACATAACCCAGAGTCAGAGATATCTGTTTGGAGGTCATAAAACAAATTTACTGATGCAGATGTTGCTTGTGAAAGAATGTATGCTTTTCTTTAAACAATAATAACTTTGCTGTGCTCAGAAAATTTATATTCTGTATAAAGATGAAATAAATCAGAGGTTAAGAGATTTTCACTGAAATGCCTTAGTCTCCTTGTATCATTATCGTCCTCTCACATGGCACCATGATCTAGTCTACTAGTCAGAATTAGATCCCCAGAAGTCACTAGTAGGTGGCTCCCATAACAATAACTGGTGTTACTTTTCTGAGTATGTATGTGCACAGAGAAGTCCTGTCAAAGACATCTCACTTTAGGGGCATGTCTTATCTATTTAGGAATCAATTATTAATTAAAGTCATGAATCTAACAATCCAAATCCATTCATCCTGACTCACTTAAAAGGGCTCAGTATGCTCATCTCAAAGGAATGAAAAAGCAATTATGTTCTACAATTCTTCCCCTACCAGCCAAATACATATGACTGAAAACCATGGGAGTCAGCTGCTACAGATTCAAACTGAATTTCCACTTCTGCTATGTTTGGTAGTTTCTTGGCATACATCAAAAAAGTAGCATGAATCAAAAGGGACAAAAGTAACCTTAATACATATATCATACATATAGTGTTTGATTTAAAAGTGCTACAGAGAAGTACCAGGTACTTCTCAAAGAGAAACTTGTGAACAGAAAACCAAAACAGGTTATTTAAGTCAATTCCACTTAGTAAGTTTTGGGCCAATTTATCAACTGAAGAAAAACAAAAACAAAAACAAAAAAACAGCAGTAGTTATAGAATCAAAAGAACTGAGTTTGAACTATACCTGCTACTATTACACATATGATTTGGGGCAGCTACATGCCAGGTCTGTAGTTAGGAAAAGTTGTGTTCAAATCCAGCTTTAGGCACTTACTAGTGTGACATTAGGCAAGTCAATCAACCCTGTTCATCACAACTTGGTTACCTCAATTGTTAACTTGGGATAATAATAGTACCTACCTCCCAGAGTTGCTGTGAGGAACAATGAAATGATAACTATAAAGTATTTAGCACAATGACTAGTACATAGTTAATGCTACATAAATGTTAGTTATTATATTAGTTTGTGTCTCTGGACCTCAGATTCCTCATTAATAAAATGAGAACATTGGAAGGATGATCTCCAAGATTCCTTTCATCTCTATGTTTATAAGAACTCAAACACGGGCAGTTCCATCTTCCTGGTCCCTCAGCCTTGAAACCTGAGTTATCCTTGTATCTTGTCTCCCTTATCACACTGTTGCTAAGATCAATTAATTACAAAGGGGAAATACCTCTCAAATATGCACCCTTCTCTCCCCTGACATTACTGCCAATCTGCTGCAGGTCTTCATCACATTACACCTAGGCTACTGAAATAACTTGTTGGTGAGTCTGCCCGTCTCAAGTCTCTCCCCAGTCCAATCCATCCTCCGTTCAGCCGCTAAAATGATTTTCCTGAAGTGCAAGTCTGACTGTGTTACTTTCCTAATCCAGGGGTTTCCTTTGGCCTCCAGTACAAAATACAAAATCTCGTGTTTTCCTAACTTTCAAATCTTTTTATACCTTATTCCCTGACATGTACTCTTTGATTCATATCTACTAGCCTCCTAGCTGTTCCACAAACAAGATATTTCATCTCAGAGCACCCATGCCTAGTATGCTCTTCCTATTCTGCTCAGACTACCAACTTCCCTGGCTTCCTTTATATCCCAACTAAAATCCCATCTTTTATTGAAAGTCTTTCCAAATTCCTCTTAATTCTAGTACCTTCTTTGGGTTAACTACTTCCTTTTTATCCTGTATATAGCTTACTTTGTATATATTTGTTTGCATGTTGTCTCCCTTACCAAAGGGTGGCAGGGACTGTCTTTTACATTTTATATTCCCAATGCTTGGCACAGTGCCTAGCACATAGTAGGAGTTTTAATAAGTGTTTTCTGACTCACTGAACCAGGAGTAGCTTTAGCTGGTTATCTACTAATTATACTTTTCTTTTACTGTAAGACCGATGAAGCTCAGTACTTGCATCATGGATTCCTTGCTCAAAATTTTTCAAAAGTGTCCATAGTGTAGAATCCAAAACTTAGTGGGGTATTGAAAACCCTCTATACCTGACTATTTTTCCTAGCTGGATCCTACTTTCAAGACTTCAGTTGAGTTCCATTATTTTTTTACATTCCAGGACAGAAGTGGGAACTTAAAGGCATGGCAAGGGATAGGCATGCTCTAGATGAGAGTAAATAGTTCCCTGAGACTTGTGAATTGAATAGATCTAAGTGATTAGGATGACTGGGCACAATCACTGGGTTGAATTGACTTTTTGGCTTTTCAAATCCTGAGAAATAGATGTGTATGAAAGTAGCTCTTTGGAAACTACAACTTGAAAAGAGTTACTACACAATAATGGACCAATTTGGGATGGAAAAAAATGTCAGTGTTTTGAAGTCAATGATCAGATCATAAGTAGTTGTACCTTTGGAATGTTTCACAGTTGCTAGCACCAAACAGTCCTGATGGAGCTCCTCTTTGGACCTGTGGTCTAAGGCTGTGCTGACAGGTAGAATAGAACGTGCCTTTTTTTTCTTTGCAAGAGCTTCTGAAATAGAATGAAAACAGTTTTGCCTTGGCAGTCCTGCTGAGTTATTTAGCAAGTAGTTACTGTGTACCTTTTGTACTATTCCTTGATTACATATATCCTCATAAAGACCAAAATGTTACTAGATTTAAAAAAGAAACAAAGGAAAAAAAAAAAAAAAGCATAGTCACTCTACCCTATTTTGCAAGAAAATATACACATTTGGTTCTTTTAGAAACAAAATACATTTTACTTTGACACAAACCTGGCTTTTCTTTAGGCAGTTCCTTTTTGGGCACAATCATTTTGGGATTAATTGACATTTTTGGCTTTTCAAATCCTGAGGAAATGGATGAGTATGAAGGTAGCTCTTTGGAAACTGCAACATGAAAAGAGACCATACAATAATGGACCAATCTGGGATAAAAAAATGCCAGTGTTTTGAAGTCAATGAACAGATCATGAGAAATGAGAACTGGCCCACAAATCAAACAAACATTTTATGATTAAAATCCCTTTGGAAAAACAAAAACAAGTAAAACACGTAGTCTCTATGTGCTAATATTTGGTTGTTTAAAATACAGAATGCATTTTCCCATATAAATAGCATTATAAATGGTAGTTAGGTTCCCAACTAATTTAACACAACTATAATAATTCACACTTATGCATCCTTTTAAGGTTAAAAAAGCTTTTTCTTTAAAACAACTCTGTGAGAGGTAAATGTTGTATGTGTATGAACTTGTACATACACATACAATACATATGTAAAATATAAAAATGATATTGAACCCACCTAGCCCCCATTTAATATATTTTTTTCCCTAAGAGAAGATCAAATGCTAAGAATACTTTGTCCTCTTCACATTCCTGATCATGGGACTTTCTCTGGTTTTCACAATAGTAGTTCTAGTGGCAGAGGAAAGGCCTGAGTTCTGGGGGCTCTGACAAGTTAGGCAGTGGAATCTATTATACTGATGTGGAAGAATTAGATCAATCAGTAACTAGAATTGTAATAAAGTTTTTCTTCATTTTTCCAATGCCCATTCCCATTGCCCTAAGGTATATAACCTATTTACTTTATTGAGATAATGAAAGGTATCAGCCTGAAATTTTTTCATCTTTCCTATTCCCTACTTCAAAACCACTCTACAATTTTATATATTATTCTTCCTTCCTTTACTTTGGTTTCTGAGGAGGTGAGCTTTTTTCATGCTAAATCAAGTTCTCTTCCTGTGTCCTTGATTCCTTACCCTTCAATCTCCTCAAAGAGCTTGAGTTTCATTGATCATTCTCTCTCTCAACTTCAATTTCGTCCTACTGCTTCTTTTCTCTATTGCCTGTAAATGTCAGTCCCTATACTTTAAAATTCTTTTAAATTCTTGACCTTGGCACCCCCTCTTCAAGTTATCATTTTATATATATATATATATATTTTTTTTTTACTGCCCAATTCCTTGGAAAGAAATCTTTATAATCATTGCTTCTATTACTTTACCACTCACTCATTTCCTAAATCCTTTTAAGCTTGCTTCTCACCCTACTACTTGAACTGAAATTGTACTTTCTGATATGAAACAGATGGCCTTTTTTCAGGCTTTAAGTAGTTCAATATCTATGAAGCATATAATCCTTTTGAGTAGTTTCTCATTCTGGATATAATTTTTCTTCCACAGCTTCAGTGACATGGCTCTCCTACTTCTCCTTTTACTCAACACCTGGAATTTGTGCCTTCTTATGTTTTCCCTAACATCTCTCCTAGAGATTTTTTCTGAGCCCTATTTTCTCTTTACCTTTTCTCTCTTGGATACTAAGCCCTATATTGACAACTATTGTCTAGATACATCCCTCACATGCCCTTAGATATTTCAACTTTAATAAGCCTGTTATGTAACTTGTTACCTTTCCCCTTTCTCACTCTCCAAAAACTAACTATCCTCCAAACTTTCCATTCTGTTAAAGGTGCTACCACCTTTAGGATTACCAAGCTGGGAAGCCACAGTCTCATTCTGGACTCTCCTCTTACCCTCAAATCCAATTCTCCAATCTCAACATCTTATATCTGTTCCCTTCTCTCAATGTATATATTCACTATTTTACCGGTGCCTCCCAATCAGTCTTACTGCATCTAATCTCTCTTCTCTCCAATCCAAAGGATCATAAATTTAGAATTAGAATGGGCCTTAAGAATCCATCAAATTGAGACCCCTCATTTTTTTTTTTTTTGCCTTTTGCTGAGGCAACTGGGGTTAAGTGACTTGCCCATGGTCACACAGCTAGGAAGTGTTAAGTGTCTGAGACCAACTCATGTCCTCCTAACTTAGAGACCACTCATTTTCAGATGAGGAAATTTAAGGCAAAGAAAAGGTTACATAACTGACTAATGTTTGAGGTAAGATTTAAACTCAGGTATTCTTAACTAAGCACAGCATTCTCTCAACTGCTACATGCTGCTTTCTTCTACGAAGCTGTCAAAATAACCTGAGACATCGTTGAGTCCCCAATGTCTATAAGATAAAATAAAAAGGTCTCAGTTTGATACTCGAGGCCCTTTCCAATCATATTTGTCCTTCCACGCTTATTTCTGACTACTTTCCCCTTCATGAATTCTATAGTTCAGAAATGAATACTCTATTAACTGTCTATATGTACTTATACATGTCAACTTAATTCTCCCATTCCCTGAAAGACATTCCTTTCTTATTCTTTCTTCAGCATGTAGTTCAGGCAGTATCACTTCCATGATGCCTTCATCTCCCTCAATTATTAGTGATCTTCCACAATTTTTTCACATATATTTATTTGTGTGCATGTAGATCCCTTAGTCACAGATACAAGAGTAAAGTCTCTGAGGACAAGCACTGTTTCTTTATATCCCTAGTGTCTTGAATATAGTAAATGTTTAACATGTTTGCTGAACTGAATTTATGTGAACTGGTTATATATAATTCCAAGTGCTTTAGAAATGCACTTACATTAAAATAAAATCAACATGAAGGATGACCAAACATGAAAGATCATACCATCAACAAATGAGAGAATGCTATGATGTGCCTTATGTAGCTATGTTGAGGTATGCTAGGCTGAAATGCTGAAATGGGGTGTTCAGGAATTTCTTAACCAAACAAGGGATTAGGGGCAATTCACAAAAGATAAAACTTAAAAGCTTTTGTGGGGCAGCTAGGTGGAGCAGTGGATAGAGCACCAGCCCTGAAATCAGGAGGACCTGAGTTCAAATCTGGTCTCAGACACTTAACATTCCCTAGCTGTGTGACCCTGGGCAAGTCACTCAACCTCAATTGCCTTAGCAAAACAAAACAAAACAAAAAAACCCAAAACAAAACAAAAAAAAACTTTTGTGAGAACAAAATTATGCTAAGAAATGAAGCATTTTCGGGGGGAAAAACCCCTTTTGCATTATATATCCCTTATAAAGTCTTACATTAGTTAATGAATAGATATTTATAATACCTTCTATATGTCTAGCACTGTGCTAATGTTGGGTACACAAGTACAAATAACAAAATGCTCTACTTCCAAAGAGCTTATTGTACAGAGCTAGCACAAAGATTCAATAAAAGCTACTTTTAAAAGGAAAAGTTTCATTCTCCAAAAACCACATATAAAGAGTGGCTGTATGAAAGGCTAGTTCAAATTACTAATAAAACAAATACAGCAAAGAATAGTAATAGCAAAGAATTGAAAACAAAGTAGATGTCCATCAAATTAGAAAACAGTTAAGCAAATTGTGGTACATGAAAGTAATGGAATGTTACTATGTTCTCTAAGAAACAATGCATATGAGGAATTCAAAGGCTGAATATATAGATATGGGAATCATCTATGTAGAGATATTTTAATTCACTGGAGCAATTAGTAAAGTAAGATTGGCAAAATTAAAAATTAGTAATTTTTTAAACTAATTTATTTTAGTAAATAAATTGTTTTAAGGTCCAGAAAAATGTACCAGGACCTTTGTCTTCTTGGCTATGGAATAAAGGGGAGAATAAGAAAGCTGGATTGAGGAGGGAACACCTGTATTAATGAAATAACTGGTCTATTTATGTATTAAGAGATAAAACTTGAATACTACTATCTTATAAAACTCTACAAAAGGCTAGGTATTTCTGTTTCCAGTGCTATTTATTCCTCCAATTTGAGAGTCTATACCCCACTACACATCTTCACCAGTGAAGTACTGTTTTAATAGATATTCCCCAAATCAAAGTATCACTTAATGATGATCAGAATTATTGCTTTAGAGGAGTAAATAGTCTCCAGAAAGAAATAGCATATTTTCCAAAAGTACCTGAGGTACAGTTAAGACTGAGCCAAATCAGGGTCATGTTGTGGGAGACACAACACAACCACTTTCAGAACAGGGGTCTTTAATCTTTTTTGTATCATGATCTTTTTTTGGACAGTCTGGTCAAGTCTATGGACATTTTTTCAGAACAATGGTTTTTAAATACATAAAATGAAACATGTAGGATCACAAAGGAAAACAATTATATTGAAATATAGTTATCAAAGTATTGAACAACAAGCTTATAAATCCCTTTAAATCCAGATTCAGACCTCAGGTGAACTCTTATTCAAGAAGGTGCATGGAAAATTAAGTCTCTTGTATATTAATTTCTATGATTTTGCTATTTGAGAGGTATGAAATTTTTTTTTAAATTATATTCTGTATTTATGTTTCCTTCCATCTATTTGTAAAGGAATCACAGAAAATCAGTGAGTCACAGAGGACTACTGCTTACCATTTGAAGAGATGTCATTGGGAATCTCTGGCTCTTGTGCTTCTTCTTCACCTTCCTGGTCAGACACTCCATTTTCAATGGGTAGAGAATTGTCCTTGGGGCAGTCCTCTCCATTAACTAATTCAATTACCTCTTGTTTTGTTGACACTTTCCCTGTCAGTTTTTTCTTCTTCTTGATTTTAGGTTTAGGCTGAGAGAGTCTTTTCTTTTCTAACTCTATACTTTTTTTGCCTAAAGGAATCATAAATCAGAAAAAAATGAACTTCAAAGTTGTTAGCACAATGGACTGAGGTGAACAGTCTACAATCTACAAATGGATTTTGTAGACATAAAAAGAGGTGTTTCTCTCTAATGTTGCTAAAATTATAACAGCTGTCTTAGAAACTAAATTAAGATGCCCATAAGAGGACTGAAGGGAAGGAACCAGGATCCTCACACATTCCAATGGAAACAAAAATATGAAAGAGAAAAAAAATAAATACATGAACACACAAGAAAAAAAAAAAAAAAAAAAAACAAACAAACAAGACACAATTAAAAACCCAGCAGAACTGAAGAAAACTGAAAACCTGAGAACACTAGCACAAAAAAAAAAAAAAGCGCCACAAAAAATAAACTAAAATCCTTAGGTGGAAGAATAAGAGTTTAATGCTTTAAACAATTGGCAAAGCTAAGAAAATCACAGACCAAAAGACCAAATAAAAGTGTAGGAGGAAAGTACAAAATAAATTAAAAGAATGAAAGAAAAAAAGAAATATGAAAAGAAAATAAAAGGAATTAAGGAAGAAAATAACTAATATGGAAAGTACAATCAAAATTATTTCTTGGAATCAATAAAAGCAACAAACAGCAAATTTAGTACAGTGCAAAGTGGAATGCTATCTAGGACAGATCAACTAGAAATATAGATTTAATAAAAACCACTGAATTATCTTGATAATAGGAAAAACAGTGATAACTTTGTTTACCAGTAAGCATGCTAGGTTTCTTATAAATATATATTCATGGAGGGAAAGACTAAAGTGCACATGCACACATGCACATAATTTTCTAACATATTTGCTTTGCATCACCTACAACCTCCCCAGGTTTTTTATTACTGACCTTGAGGGGGCCGGGTGTGATCCTGCATTGAAATCAGCCATTTGTGCACACAGAAATCATCTGCCCCTGAAAAGATTGAATCTGGATCCAGTGGAGACCACTGAACACAAAGTAATCTTCCTCGATGTCCTCGGTAATTGCAGAGAGGTTCTTCCCTGAGAACGTCCCATACCTGAATGAAATCGACAGTAACCCATGAACAAAATCTTAGATCAGTGTTTTTTCACTTCCTTCATTATATTGTTCCTTTAATGTATTCTTTTCCTCACTTGAAAGGTGAGCCAGGGAAGACAAATTGAAGGGTTATTAAGACTCTCACAATCCATGTACTGATATACAGAAGAGTATTTTCCCACAATAACTACTGACATTTATATAGTGCTTTGTTTAGTTGGTTCAGTCATGTCTAACTCTTCATGATGCCATTTGGAGTTTTCTTGGTGAAGATACTGGAGGAGTTTGCCATTCCTTCTTCAGCTCAATTTACAGAAGAGGAAACAGAGGCACCAGGATTAATTGATTTGCCCAGGGTCATACACCTAAGTAAATGCTTCAGGCCAAATCTGAATTCAGATATTCCTGACTCTAGGCCCAGGACTCTTTCCACTGTGTCACCTAGCTACCCCATATATTGCTTTAGGATTCACTAAGTTCTCCTACATTACCTAAAATTTGATATTCTTAACAACTCTGTAAGAAGGTTAACCAGAGGTATTATCTCCATTTTCCAAATAAGGAAACTGAGACATAAAGTAGTGAAGTGACTTACCTACACACACACACACACACACACACACACACACACACACACACACACACCTAATAAATTTCTAAGAATCAATTCTAAGTTCTGTGTGACTCCAAATTCAGGTCTTTCTTTTAAACCATGCTACACAAAGGCAACAATGTGAAGAACAGGGCAAGCCAAGGGACTATTATTATACTATTTCATTAAGCAGACATACAAATAAGACCTTTCAATACCTGGACTGTGCCATCATAGCAAGCAGATACCAATCTACCATCATGATGAGGGCTCCAAGCCAGACTAGTTATTTTGGCTGTGTGTCCAGAGAGGGTTCGAAAGGGTTCAGTAATTGTCACTGGTGATTCTGGGGTGCTCTCTATAAGACAAGTCATAGAAGTCACCATTATCACAAAAAGTAATCCAATGTAGAGAGGAAGAAGTATGCCATAATACAATCAAAATGAAGTATTACAAAAGCTACTTAATAAAAACCTTTAATAAAATTTTGGAATACCTAAAATAATATGTAATAAATGTTAAGACAGATGTGATTTCAGTTGACTTTGCTCACAAGCTAGGGCAGGAAATGAAAAATTGCAGTGGTTTAGATGTTTATCCAAAGTCATAAAGTTTGTAAATTGGCAGATATGGGACTCAAAACTTGACTATATGACTACAAATCAAGTTCGTTCTAGTTCTAGTTAATTTTGCATAAACCAATAGAATACAGGTAAAATTACAAGGGAAACACCAGGGCAAATTGCTTTGATAAAAGTTTTATTTCTAAGATATATAAATAAATGATTCAAATTCATAATAAGAGCAATCTCTCCCAACTGATAAATGGTCTAAGGGTATGAATGGGCAGTTCTCAATATATGAAAAAAGTGATCACTAATAATCATAGAAATGAAAATTAAAGCTATTCTGAGGTTCCACTTCATAGCCAATGGATTGGCACAAGATAAAAAGAAAAAGACAAATGTTGGAAGGATTGTGAGAAAACAAGTACATTGGTGAATGCATCCAACCATTTTGGAAAGCAATTTGAAATTATGCAAAAAAAAGTTACTAAATATGAATGTCTTTTGACCTAAATATGCCCTTACAGAAATTGAGGGAAAAGGAAATGATCTTTTACATAAAAAAATACTTATGTTAGCTCTTTGTATGGTGGCAAAAACTTAGAAACTAAGGAGATATGTTCAAACTGGAAAACAGCTGAACAAATTGTGGTATATAATGGAATATTATCATGCTGTAAGAAATGTATTAAAAGATGATTTCAGAGACATGGAAAGTCTTATATGAATTGAAGAGTGTAATGAGCAGAGCCAGAAGAACTATTTGGACAATTAGCTTCACTATTATAAAAATAAACAATTTTTAAAGACTTAAGAACTCTACCAAAATATCAATAAAGCCACCTATTTCCCACAGTTAATGGACCAATATGAAGAATAAAAAATTCATTTTTGGATGTATGTGATCAATATGGAAATGTTTTGCTGGGTTGTGCTTTTCTAATATATGGGTTCTGATATTTCTTGGTGTCTTCCTTCAGTGAGGAGGAGGAGATGGGAGGAAAAAACAAATGCTTCATAATTGAGAATTAAAAAAAATTCTAATTCCACCCACTTCTTAAGTAATATAGTGGGAGAGCACTGTACTAAACACAAAGATATAATCAGCAACCAAAATAAATTTTCTTCATTTACCAACTGTATCAACTTAAATGCTTAAAAAAATTTGGCAACCATACCCAAGATCAGAAATTAGAATTATTGGGAAAGACATAGCCTTTCAAAATATTATTTCTTATATGCCAATTCTAAAGCTTTAATGGGGAAACTTTTTCTTGATTTCTTATGTCTTTTTCCCAGTTATATTCAAAATAAAAAAATTTTTACATTTGTTTTTAAAATTTTTGAGTTCTAGATTCTCTCCCTTAACCCCACCCACAATTAAGAAACCACATGTGAAGTCACGCAAAACATTTCCATAAAGGTCAAGTTGTGAAAGAAAACATAGATCTCCTATCCTAACAAAAATAAAAGCTCTCAAAAAAACTAAGTTAAAAAAAGAGATAGCGAAAGAGAGAATGCTTCAATCTGTATTTAGACACAATCAATTCCTTCTATGGGTATAGGATTTTTTATCTTAAGTCCTTCAGAGTAGTTGTGGATGATTGTACTACAGAGAACAGCAAAGTCATGTTACAGCTAGTCATCCCAGAACATTGCTATTATTTTGTATGCAGTACATTCCACTTTGCCTGAATTCATGGAGGATATTCTATATTTTTTTTTTCCTTTAGAGCATTTTTCTCTTCATTTCCCATACAAATATGTTACATCACAAACACATACCCAGTTTATTGAGCCATTCTTCAATTATGGGCATCTCCTCAATTTACTAATGGGAAAACTTTAGATGTACTTTGGTTCTTTTTTTAAAATATCAACAAATCTGGTTATGAACAACACTTGGAAACATGCTGAAAGGAATGTTTTGTGCAATAAAAAAACACTTGTTTCCAACATTGCTATGGAGAAAGCAAATCAGTCAGGTATTTATTGCATACATAATTTAGGTATGCTTAGAACTGTGTCATCTGGAGAGTGGAATACAAATATTAGAAACACAATTTCATTGGGAATATATTTAATGATATCAGATAGTAAATAGGTGACAAACAAGTAGTATGGATGCTACATACTACAGGAATTAAGAGGAAGAAAGGATTATTTCTTGTAGGAGTGATAAAGGAACTTCATAGTAAAAGAGGAACATGAGTTAGACTTTTAAAGTAGGCAATTGAAAGTAAAGATAGCATATCTAGGGAACAGTAAACAGAATAGTTTAGTTGTAGTCAATGTTTTGTGTAGGTGAGAAATGGAAATTGAAGCTAGACAAGTACAGTATCTTTGAAAAGTTTCTGAGCAGAGAGACATGACCAACGTGATGTTTTAGGGAAATGAATCTGGTACCTGATTCACCTCTAAAGAGGTAGTAAACTGATGCAGTTTGCTTTATAAAACCAAAAGAAGTTAAAATGGCACAAAATGTGGGTGGAAAATTACTTAACTATCAATGGCTCATTCCTGTTAAGTTGGTAACAAATGATGAAATCCATTACCTATCACACTCTTCAAGTTATGCACATAAATGACAGCATTGTTGGATCCAGAGGCTATTAGATAGCTTAATTCTGGATTTGTCCCATGTTCATGGTGCCATCGAATGGCATTCACTAGCTTGTGGTGCTGCTGAATAGTGCAGATCAATTTTAAGTTAGGAGCTTGAAATACTTCTATGGATCTGAAATGAGAAACATATGAAGAACAGAAAAATGAGTCATAGTAAAAATCCCATTTAAACAGTACCTCTCTTCGGTTCTACCAAAATGAGAAAAAAGCAAATAAGTAGTCTTTTGACTAATTCTGCAGATTACTTACTGTGCCTTAAAAAAAACAAGTAATGAGTTTTCTTATACCTTAAACAACAGCTAACATTTAGAGAATTTTAAGGTTGTAAACCTTAAAATTCAAGAATTTTATATACCTCACCTTAGAATTTTTTGTTTAAACCACAAAATCTGGAAAGTTTTACTAACCTTCAGTAAGAAAGGGAAGGCCAATGACTTATGAATACTATATTCATAGTAACTAATGTATCAAGTACTTTATAGCTATTAGGACTTGTCTAACAAATTTTAGGTATTCCTCAAAACTACTGTGAGGTAGGTCATCTAAATAGAGCTTTTCGTTGATAGAAGAAGCTTAGACTGGCTCCCTGCAACCATGGATTGTAACTATGAACAGACCCTCTATCTATCATACCATTCTGCTTCTGTTGCTTTTAGGCCAAAACTAATTAAAAAAAATTTAACAAATAAAGAGACATCAAATACTATTTTCCTGAAAGATAACATATAGAAAGAGGGCTTCCTGAAGTCTATAGAACAATTCTGCTTAACTTCTTTCTTTTCTTTTTTTTTTTTTTTGCTGAGGCAACTGGGGTTAAGTGACTTGCCCAGGGTTACACAGCTAGGAAGTATTAAGTTTCTGAGATCAGATTTGAAATCAGGTCCTCCTGACTTCAGGGCTGGTGCTCTATCCACTGCACCACCTAGCTGCCCCTTAACTTTTTTCTTAAGAGGTATAGATGGATTTGCTTTCAACATCAGATTCAATGCAGGAAACATAATTACTATCGTGGCACACCATGTCATGTTATGGAAGGGCAGACAATACAGCAGCAAACTCTTCCTTTATTATCATGGAAGATACCCAAATTTGTGATTTCCCCCACATCATATACCTTTTGCAGCAACAGTAGATCCAAAGTAACATTGGGTTTCCCCAAACAACAATCCAGATGGCATTCTCCAACTGGTAATCTCACACACACACACACACACACACACACACACACACACACACACACAC
>JAJPUD010010877.1:0-21984 GCA_023553655.1 Myrmecobius fasciatus
TTTCCTCTTTCCTTTTTCTTATCAAATTATGTAAAGGCTTATCTATTTTGTTGGTTTTTTCGTAGAACCAACTCTTAGTTTTATTTATTAATTCAATCGTTTTCGTATTTTCAATTTTCTTAATTTCTCCATTTATTTTTAGAATTTCCAATTTGCTATTTAATTGAGGGTTTTTAATTTGTTCTTTTTCTAGTTTTTTTTTAATAATAAGCCCAATTCGATGATCTTTTCTTTCTCTATTTTATGCAAGTAAGCCTCTAGAGTTATAAAATTGACACATAACCGCTTTGGCCATATCCCACAAATTTTGGTATGTTGTCTTATTATTGTCATTCTCCTGGATGAAATTATTGATTGTGTCTATGATTTGCTCTTTCACCCATTCATTCTTCAGGATTAGATTATTTAATTTCCAATTAACTTTTGGTCTGTTTTCTCCTGGCCTTATATTGCATGTGATTTTTATTGCATCATTATCTGAAAAAGATGCATTTACTATTTCTGCCTTTCTGCATTTGATTTTGAGGTTTTTGTGCCCTAACACATGCTCAATTTTTTATAGGTTCCATGGACTACTGAGAAAAAAGTAAACTCCCTACTGTCTCCATTCAACATTCTTTATAGATCCATCATACTAACAATTGGTTTATCTCCCTAGTTTCTTTCTTGTTTATTTTGTGGTTTGATTTATCTAATTCTGAGAGAGCAAGGTTGAGATCCCCCACTAGTATAGTTTGGCTGTCTATTTCTTCTTGCATCTCTCTTAATTTCTCCCCTAGGATTTTGGATGCCATTGTACTTGGTGCATATATATTTAGTATTGATATTTCTACATTATCTATGGTACCCTTTAATAAAATATAGTTTCCGTCCTTATCTCTTTTGATTAGATCTCTCTTGGCTTTTACTTGATCTGAGATAATTATTGCTACCCCGCTTTTTTTTTTTTTTGTTCACCTGAAGCATAATAGGTTTTGCTCCAGCCTTTTACCTTCATCCTATATGTGTCACTATGTTTTAGATGTGTTTCCTGCAGACAACCTATTGTGGGATTCTGGTTTTTAAACCAGTCTGCTATCTGCTTCCGCTTTATGGGAGAGTTCATCCCATTCACATTCACAGTTAGAATAACTAATTCTTTATTTCCTGCCATCTTATTTACCCAAGTTATGTTTTCCCCTTTCTTTCCCATTTCTCCCTTCCCCTCTCCTCAGTACTTTGCTTTTGATGACCCCCTCTCCCAAACAATCCACCACCCTTTAGATCCCCTCCCCCTTTTTAAACTCCTTTCCCATGATTATTCTATTTTCCCTTCTAATAGTTTATCCCTTTCTTTTTCCTCCTTTCCCTCCCACTTCCCTCTAGCAACAGACAAGTTTCTATGTGAAATCAAGTGTCTGATATACACTTTTAGAACCCAACCTGATGAGAGGAAGATTTACACAATGCTCATCTCCCTCCCCTCTTTCTCTCAATTATATTAGGTTTTCTTTGTCTCTTCAAGAGATTTTACCCTGTTTTTACCTCCTATGTTTTTAGATCTTATTTTACCACTTTTTCCCTCTTTTCCCCAGTATGACAACCTTTCCCCCTCTAGTTTTCTTTTTCATATTATCAAAGTAATATCTAGTTAATTATACCCCCAAACTTTAAATATCTCCATAGTAGAAATAAAGTTCTCAAGAGTCCTTTTCTTTTTACCTTTTTATGCTTCTCTTGAGTTCTGTGTTTGGAGTTCAAATTTTTTTGTTCAGATCTGGTCTTTTCATTAGAAATAGGTGAAATTCACCTATATTATTGAATGACCATCTTGTTCCCTGGAGGATAATGCTCATTCTAGCTGGATAGGTTATTCTTGGCTGTAATCCAAGTTCTTTTGCCTTTCGGAATATCTGGTTCTAGGCCCTTCGATCCTTCAATGTGGAGACTGACAAATCCTGTGTGATTCTAATTATTGATCCTCGGTATTTGAATTGTTTCTTTCTAGTTGCTAGTAGAATCTTTTCCTTGGTGCAATAGTCCTGAAATTTAGCCAAGATATTCCTTGGGGTTTTAATTTTTGGGTCTCTTTAAGGAGGTGATCGATGAATTCTTTCAATGGTGATTTTGCCTTCTGATTCTACAATCACAGGGCATTTTTCTTTCAGTATTTCCTGGAAGATAGTGTTTAGATTCTTTTTTTCATCATGGCCTTCAGAAAGTCCAATAATCCTTAGATTGTCTCTCCTAGATCTATTTTCCAAGTCAGTTGTTTTTCCTAGGAGATATTTCATATTTTCTTCTAATTTTTCATTTTTTTTTTGTTTTTGTTTGATTCTTGAAGTCTTATTGAGTCATTCACTTGCATTTGTTCAATTCTCATTTTTAAAGTGTTGTTTTCTTCAGTTACCTTTTTAAGCTCCTTTTGTAACTGGCCAATTGAATTTTTTGGTTCATTGCACTCTTTTTCCACTTCACTAATTTGATTTTTCAATAAATTGGTGTCTTTTTCATATCTCTTTTTCAGGGCATCATATCCTTCTTGCACTGATTTCAGTTTATTTTCCCATTTATCCTCTAGCTCTCTTTTGAGGTTCTTTATGCAATCTTCCAGAAAAGCCTTTTGATAAGAGGACCACTGATGGTCCTTAATAACTTTCTCTGGAGTTTTGTCTAAAGAAACCTCAGGATCTAGGGTCAGCCTTTCTTTCTCTCGATAAAAGCTGTCTATGGATAGTGCTCTCTTTTGCTTCTTCATTTTTTTTTAGACAGTGTACATGTCTCTTTAAGGCTCAGAAAAAAAACGGCAGCTGAAATTCTTTGCCCTGGGGCACTTTGGCGAATTAACTTAAGGTGCTGGGCTGGTGGGGCCTAGGACTAAGTCCGAATTACTCCTTAAATAAGGCAAGTCTGCCAGAACACCTCTCCACAATCAGGGCAGAGTGTCCCGGGGTGCCTCAGATAAACTCCAGGTGTTTGGAGTTTGGAGTGTGGAGTTTCTGCCAGGATGAGCTGAGCTGAGTCCCACCCTCACTTCTGGCCTACACCTGAGTCCACTGTATATCCCTCTGTCTGAGTTAGACAAACCTTATATGAAGTTTTTCAGAAAGCAGTGTCCAAATATTTCTGGATTCATTGACTTGAAGATCAGTTCAGAGGCTTATTTTATTGTTGGTTTGATTGAAGATTGGAGGAGGACACAGAGAGTCACATTTTCACTCTTCCATCTTGGCTCTGCCCCCCGGAAGTTCCAGGACAATTTTTAAAAATAATTTCCCTTATTATTGTATCAAGATCCTTTTTGCATAGATTACAATAGGTTTAATTATTCCTGTTTTTATCTTCCATATATATTTTTCAGATCAGTTATTTTCCTCATGCAATCTGTCACATTCTCTTCTACTTTTCAATTATCTGTTTTCTATTTTTGTGGTCTTTTACAACTGCTTTGGCTTTTCCTTGCCCAATTCTAATTTTCAAGGAGCAGTTTTACTTCCTTAAAATTTTGGATCGCCTTTTCCAGTTGTTTGATTTTCTTTATATAAACTTCTTGGTTTTCTTGAATTGGTAGTCTTTAAAAAAAATTCCCCAATTATTCTCACTTGATTTTTAAAGTATTTTTCTAATTCATCTATGGATTTCTTTTTGAGGGCAGGTAACATTTTTTCAGATCTAGGAAAGAGGATAAATTAATTACTGAACTACCTGAAAGTAATGCCCAATAAAGAATCAAACAGAAATAAATAAATAAATGAAAGCCTAGACAAAAATCTGTCATGAAAATTATCTTTTTTTTAATTAAAGCTTTTGTTTCTAACAAAACATATGCAAGTGTTTTTTTCAACATTAACCCTTGAAAAACCTTGTGTTCCAAATTTTCCCATTCCCCCTATCCCCTCCCCTAGATGGCAGGTAATATAATACGTGTTAAATATGTTAAAATATATGTTAAATCCATTATATGTAAACATAGTTATATACTCATCTTGCTACACAAGAAAAATCAGATCAAGAAGGAAAAAAAACGGAGAAAGAAAACAGAATGCAAACAAATAACAGAAAGAGTGAAAATCCTATGTTGTGGTCCACACTTAGGTCCCACAGTTCTCTCTCCGGTTGTAGATGGTTCTCTTCATTACCAGATTTTTGGAAGTTATCTGAACCATCTCATTATTGGAAAAAGCTGCATCCATCAGAATTGATTATCTTATAATCTTGTTACTGTGTACAATGATCTCCTGGGTCTGCTCATTTCACTTAGCATCAATTCATGTAAGTTTCCCCAGGCCTCTCTAAAATCACCCTGCTGATCATTTCTTACAGACCAATAATATTCTATAGTATTTATGTACCATAATTTATTCAGCCATTTTCCAATTTATGGGCATCCACTCTGTTTCCTACCTCTCTCTCTAGGTGCTCTGTTCATCTCAAGAGCATTAGAACTGGCCTGAATCACCTCACTGTTGAAATGAGCTACATCCGTCAGACTTCATTATCATATAATCTTGCCGTTGCTGTCACCACTATTATTCAATACAGCACTATAAATGTTAGCTTTAGCAATAAGAGAAGAAAAAGTAATTGAAGGAATTAGAATAAGCAATGAGCGAACAAAACCATCACTATTTGTAGATGATATAGTGATATACTCAGAGAACTTTAGAACATTAACAGCAATATTACCTGAAATAACTAACATTAATAGAGTTGAAGGATAAAAGATAAATGGCAAATAAACAATGAGCAATTCATAAGTTAGGGTTGTATATCACAACATATAACCTT
Organism: Myrmecobius fasciatus; assembly: GCA_023553655.1. Taxonomy (NCBI): domain Eukaryota; kingdom Metazoa; phylum Chordata; class Mammalia; order Dasyuromorphia; family Myrmecobiidae; genus Myrmecobius; species Myrmecobius fasciatus. The sequence continues at coordinate 4,768 of JAJPUD010010877.1, forward strand.
ATTCTAACAGATTATTAATTCTTCATTGTCAGAATGCCTAATGAATCAATTGTAGGCAATAATTACATTATTATATTATCAATTTATATTTTTGCATTTATTTATTAATTTATATTTTATATAGATTTCATATTTTTTATATATTATTACATGTGATATATAACATAATATATATGTAAATATAAAATGAAATTGATGTGCTTATATAAAATAGTTTATTTTATAATATTTATTGTAAAATTAAATTTATATATTTTTATCTGGTTCATCTAGGTTATGGGGTAGTAGCTATTAGTTTCAGATCTTTTTTTTTTTCCTTTGATCACTAATAATGCCACTTTTCATCTTTCAGGAAATATCACTTCCATTTAAATTCCATAAATCCTTGTAAATAACATAGTAAAAAATACAATAGAGAAAATGACATTTAAGATTAAGTTTATAGTGTGGAAGAAATTAGGGCTTGACCCACATCTAGCACCACATACCACGATAAGATCTAAATGGGTTCATGATCTGGATATAAAGAATGATACTATAAGTAAATTAGAGGAACGTAATATAGTTTACCTCTCAAGCCTATGGAGATAGAATAAATTTATGTCCAAAGAACTGGAACTCTTAATTGAAAACCAGATAGATAACTTTGACTATATCTGGTTAAAAGGTTTTTGTACAAACAAAACCAATGCAGACAAGATTAGGAGGGAAGCAATAAATTGGGAAATCATCTTTACATTTAAGGGTTCTGATAAAGGTCTCATCTCTAAAATATATAGAGAATTGTCTCATATTTATAAAAATTCAAGCCATTCTCCAATCGATAAATGGTCAAAGGATATGAATAGACAATTTTCAGAGGATGAAATTAAAACTATTTATAGTCATATGAAAAGGTGCTCCAAATCACTATTGATCAGAGAAATGCAAATCAAGACAACCCTGAGGTACCACTACACACCTGTCAGATTGGCTAAAATGACAGGAAAAGTTAATGATGAATGTTTGGAGGGGATGTGGGAGGGCTGAGACACTGATGCATTGTTGGTGGAACTGTGAACGGATCCAACCATTCTGGAGAGCAATTTGGAACAATGCTCAAAAAGTTATCAAACTGTGGATACCCTTTGACCCAGCAGCATTTCTATTGGGCTTCTATCCCAAAGAAATCATAAAGGAAGGAAAGGGCCCCACATGTGCAAGAATGTTTGTGGCAGCCCTTTTTGTAGTGGCTAGAAACTGGAAATTGAATAGATGCCCTTCAATTGGAGAATGGCTGAATAAATTATGGTATATGAATGTTATGGAATATTATTGTTCTGTAAGAAATGACCAGCAAGATGATTTCAGAGAGGCCTGGAGAGACTTACATGAACTGATGCTGAGTGAAGTGAGCAGAACCAGGAGATCATTATACATGGCAACAACAGTACTATATGACGATCAGTTCTGATGGACATGGCTCTCTTCACCAGTGAAATGTTTCAAACCACTTCCAATTGTTCACTGAAGAAAGCCATATACACCCAGAGAGAGGGATGTGAAATGCGGACCACAACATAACATTCTCATACTCCTTGATTGATGTTTGCTTTCATTGTGTTTCCTTTATCTGATATGTCTTTCTTGTAGACACGATTTTTCTTGCACAACAATGAAGTTTGGACATATGTATACATATATTCGATTTGCCAATATTTTAACATAATTAACATGTAGTGGATATCCTGCCATCTAGGGGAGGGGTGAGGAGTTGGGGGGAAAAATTTGTAACAGAAAGCTATGGAAGGGTTAATGTTGAAGAATTACCCACACTTATGTTATGCAAATAAAATAAAAAATTTTAAAAAAAAGATTAAGTTTAAGAAAGGGAAGCAATATATTCATAGAGTACAAAGAAGTTGGTGTTTGGTAATACCTTACATCATTTCTATGATTTCATCATTCTAAAATTAATTTTCCTTTATTCTTGTCATCTCTTTCTGAAATACCAATTATTGAATACAGTCTCATATTAAGGCTTTCAGTACCATGTCTCTTCGTATAGATAGACATCCATATATATCTCTAAAATTTGTCTCTTAGAAAGATGATTGTCCCTAGGCTGTGTTTAGAACTCATATATCAAATATACAATCACTGTTATTTACCAAATGCCAATGATTGCTGAATTATAGGATAATATATATTCTGATACTCTATCTTCTATGCAAAATGGAGGAACCAAAAATTTTATGATTGCAAACTTTTAGTAGATTCAGATACAAAATTTGTGCTAGGTACAAAGAACCATCTGTATTGTGGCATTAAACTTCAGATTTTCCCAAAAGGAAGAGAATTTAATCAACTTAGAGCAATGTGCTAACCTGTTCTCAATATTCTGAAAGTGAAAGCATATGCCCCTAGTTTGCAATTCTCTCAGCCTATGGAAGTAATTAAAACAGCTGTGGGTGGAGTGAGTAATTGGCCTTTAAGAAAGACTAAGTGAGTTGATCTGGCAATAAATTTTTAGAGGGAGAATTATTCCTTTGGTGCTGCTAATCTGCAAACCTATTTTGGCCACAATTATTTCAACAAGGGTAAATTCTCTTTGAAGCTTACTTATCAGAAGTGTCTGGCAGTAAGAATTAATACCAGCAGAACTAAATTAATACTTCAGAAAATATTTTATAAATTTGCTATTGTGACCCATTATATTTCTTTAGTTTATATTTTATAGTATTCTAAGTGTAGAATGCCATATTTAATTCACAGATAGCTTTAAGTTAAAATAATGCTGTATAAAGAAATCTATTATAGTTTTTACCCAGAAGGTGCAGAAAATTCAAGAGATGTGTCCATTATTAAAGTAAGCTGACTAATCTTTATGGAATAATTTATTAAATATCTCGTGAGGTTCAAGCATTTTGTTTGCTTTTTGAAATTTGAACATGATGGAAATCTTATATAGTATAAAAAAGATTCTCTAAAAAAAACATAAATTCACCACCAAATTAGTACTTTTGCTTTCCATGTACAGCAGGCTTAGATTAAAGTAATATTGTTTTGCTTGTAGTTCCAGGGGGTAGAGAAATAAATATGTATAGTTCATACTATGAGCCAGGCACTGTGCTTAGCACTTTATAAATGAAGTTTCAGTTAACTTTCACAGAAACCAAAAAAGACAGGTGCTGATTAACCTCATTTTAGAGTTACATAGGCTAAATGATTTGTCCAGGGTCACATAGACAGCAAATATCGTGTTTTGATGCCCATTACTCTATCTACTGCATCACCGAGCTGTTCCTATTTTAGTGGAAAAATGTATTTGTTTAGATTCCCAGATTCTAATTATATCTGTCCCTCCCTAACTGTGTGAACTTGGGCAACCCATTTAACATCTACAAATTTCTTTCAACATTTATTAAAAATGACTATAATTGTATTAATATACTTTTCTCTGTTAAAAAGCACACACACACACACAACTTCATTGTGAGACAAGGAAAGATAGCTAATAGCAAAAGTTATCAATGATTTTAAAAGGAAAATTAAATATATGACGCATGTATTTGTAGATTATTCATGGAGAGAAATAAATGGTATGACAATTATTGATTGGCAATGTGTGGTGCAACTGCATATGTGCATTTTATTAAATATATATGTAATGTGGATAAAACATCAGTGTTCATTAGTAATAAACTAAATATTTCATTCTTCTACTAAATATGAAGGTAGATATGGTTTTTATAAATATTGAAGATAGTACCTTGTGATTTCATGATAACTAAATTTCTCTATAACTTTTCATATCATTATCAGCTTCTTTGCTTTGACAATTTCTCTTGGATTCCATGCTCTCACTTTGTCCTCTTCCTATCTCCCTAATTACTAATTTTCAATCTCCTTTCCTGATTAAACATCAATCCCTAATTTTCTAAATATAAATTCTTTTAAGATTTTGTCTCAGACTTTATTCTTTACTCCTTTTATCCTCTATCTTATTGAATTCCCTTTCTTTCATTTCTGTTATCACCTCATTAAATTAGGGCAGCTGGGTGAATGGAAAGACAGACCTGGAATAAGAAAGATTCAGCTTCCTAAATTCAAATCTGGCCTCATATATTTAGTAGCTGTGTGAATCCAGAGAAGTCACTTAAGGTTCTCCTATGTAAAATGAGCTGAAGGAAATGGCAAACCTCTATCTTTTCAAGATCTTTCCAAGAAAACCTCAAATAGGTTCATAAAGAATCAGATATGACGAAAATGACACATCAACATTCAATTTAATTTAACTCAATTTAGCAAGTACATCTATGCAGATGACCCCCAAATTCAGTTATAATCTATTCATAAGAGCTATATTCTCCCCAACTGATAAATGGTCAAAGGATATGAACATAAAAATTTTAGATGATGAAATTAAAGCCATCTGTATTCATATGAAAAAATGCTCCAAATCGCTATTGATTGGATAAATGCAAATTAAAATAACTCTGAGATACTCTCTCACACCTTTTAGACTGGCTAAGATGACAAAAAAAGAATGATAAATGTTGGGAAGGATGTGGAAAAACTAGGATATTATCCCTCTCCTCTAAACCATCTATCTCCCTAACTTTAATATTTCTGTTAAACTCAGGTAGTCTTATCTTTTCAATATTTCTTATCATAATTCCATATGCAAATCCCATCTATTCCACTTCCACAGTATCCCTTAGTCTTTACCCATCTCTACTCCAAAAAGCATACAATTCTAATTCAGGGCTTCATCATCCCTTCTCTCAACTATTGTAGTAGCCACATAGTTATTCTCTTCTCTGCAATCCAGGTTCTACAAAGTTGTCAAACAAGTACTCTCACAAAGTTTAATCATATAATTTCTCTTCTTAAACATATTTAAATACCTACATCATTTTGATGAGAATGACAGAAGTTTATAGGACTTTAAGGTTTGCAAAATACTTAATATACTATCTTATTTGTTCCTCACAAAATTCTGCATGTTGGGTATTATTAGTATTGCCATTTTACAGAGGAAAAATTAAGTCTAAGAGATGCTAAAAGAATCATTTGCAGGGGGCAGATAGGTGGTGCAGTGGATAGAGCAGCAGCCCTGAAGTCAGGAAGACATCAGTTCTAATCTGGCCTCAGACACTTACCACTACCTAGCTGTGTGACCTTGGGTAAGTCAGTTAACCCCAATTGCTGCAGCAAAAAAGCAAAAAAAAATTATTTGTAAGCACTTACCTAGTGTCTGAGGCAGTGAATGCAAATCTTCCTAAATTTAAGCATAATAATCTATAAAATTAAGTCAATTTAGCTGTCCAAACATTAATTACAGTGTTGAGAAATGGTATACTATCTTTCCAGTTGCATTACTTCTATTCAGAATTCAGAATTGGCTGTTCCTTGAAGTAGGCCAATTATATTATGCTTCTTTTTCTTAGCATTTGTTTAACCCCAATATTTGATTTTCCATCCTCTTCATCTTCTACTTCATATTTTTTTTGTCTAAGTCCTACCTTGGCTTATTCTCTTCTGTAAAGATTTCCCTGATATCCCCAGACTCTATTGTTCTCTCCCTACTCAAAGATTCCTAGAGCACCATATTGATCTTCCTACCTACCTCACCTTGCATTTTGCTTTGAGGGTTCATGTTTTGTCTGCCTGGTACCTATAAGTCCCTCCAGGACAAGAACTCTTTGATTTCTGTCCTTGTATCCCCAAGGTTTAGTTCAGCACTTTGTTTGTAGGGATTATTTAATAAACATTAGTTGTATTTTCATTGTTTGTTGAGCCAAAACAACATGCTGTTTCCTGAAAGCATATGTATGTGTATGCAAGTGGAAAGAGATTAAAAAATCATTGGTTGTCAAAGTTTGTCCTTCCCTAGGGAATGTTTTAGAACATTTTATTCAATAAATATTCCCTAAAGCCAAAAAAGTGTTTATCATGAAGATGATGAGTTAGAATTAGAAATTAGAGAGAATTGGTATGAAACTTTTATATGTTTAAAAATTATATATTATCTTTAAAAGTTTTTTTTTCCATTTATTTGTTTGTTGCAAGATTGCGTTCTTTGAAGAAAGGCATAAGTATGCCATTCTTTTCTTAAAGAGCCCATTGTATGTTAGGAGCCAAAATTAAAAAACAAAAAATAACAGGAAACTATAGCTACTATGGTTTTATGAGGTAAGTTTGGAGAGGAAAGGAAATAAGCATCTATATGGCATCCACTATGTGCTGGGCACTGTGTTAAGTGATTTTACAAATATTATCTTATGTGATCCTTACAACTCTGAAAGGTAAGTGCTATTTTACCTCCAATTTGAACTTTAGAGAAAACTAAGTAAATGGATACACAATTCATAAATGTCCAAAAGCAGATTTAAACTCAGATATTTCTGATGGCAGACTCAGCCAACAGCTAAAAAAAAGTGTAGAGGGAGGGCTAAGATAGGTAAGGTGCACGCAAATACTGATAAAAGCTTTAGACCTAATAAAGCAAGTACAGAGGTGGAAAACTTTTTTTTTTGGAAAAAAGATAATCATGGAATTTCATGACAGGGACTTACACATATATTACACAGCAATGAATCTGTTCACTCTTCCTTTCCAATTACACTCTTCCTTCTATGGAAGGGTAAATCTTAGTCTGAAGAGAGAGGAGTTAAAGGTCTCTGTTCAATTGCTTCAATAACTAAGTAAAAGAAAAGGAAATTGAGATAGAAAAACTAGTATTTCAGTAAAGGCAAGTGCAGTCAATGAGCATAGGGAGTTGGGTATTTGATTTCAATGTTGGTCTTTTTTTTTTTTTTTTTTTGCTCATCTTAGCTGTAAGTAAGAAAACATTATCAATTCCTCCTTCATCAGTCAAATAAGAAAACACAAGTAAAACTCTTTGACTACCTTAAAGTACAATATAATTGTTAACTAACTAAATTATAGCTATTATTATTCCCATCATCAATATCATTATTAGATATCATTATCATTATATCTCCATGGCAAATAGGAAACTTAGTTGGAAATGATTCTACAAGAGTTTGTAAAATGAAGTGTTGTTCAGTTATAATTATAACATGAATGTGGAAGTTAATTTTGAAAGGGGATGTTAAAGAATAAGACAGCAGGTGATTAAGTACATTTGCTTTGATTTTATTCTAAGTAGTTTATCACATCATTTTGAATAGTTTGTTTATAGCTGTTTTATTGAAATGTTCCACTTGCATAGCACATAGCATGTTATTGCATTTTGGGAGGGGTAATCAGCTAGAATCTTGTTTTTTCTACCCATAAGGCCATAGAAATATCATCTCTCTGGTAACCCAGCATCTTCTTTTTTGAGCTAATTGAAGACATAGTCCCTAGCAGTATATTTTGGAATGCTAGTTGTGAAAACCCAAACTTGTTACAACTTTGTAGTGGAAGACCTCTGCTTCTGCCTATGTTTCTATCAGCTGCCCATGGTAATCCTTCTTATTTTCACAGCATACTCATTCTAGGAATAATAATTTGAGTAAATTAGGAAAAAAGTCAGTGAGATCACCTTAAAACCAAACTTCATGCTTTTATGTAAGGACCCAATGGGTCCTTCTCTCATTTGTCTTTTTTGCTATTGTTGCATTCTCTATTGTCCACCATTTCCTTTTACTCAATCTTGTTCTTTGCTCAATGAAGCTATTTCTAAACTGTTGTGTTACCAGAGACCTTTTGTTAAATTATATATATATATATATATATATATATACATATATACATATGTATATATTATATATATAAAGAAAGAAAAAGGAAGGAAGGAAGAAACAGATAGATAGATAGATAGATAGATAGATAGATAGATAGATAGATAGACAGACAGATAGACAGATAGATAGATAAGTAGGTAGATATTACTCTGATCCCAAATTTTATCTGTTATATTAGGACTTCACTTTTAACTTTCAGATTTAGAACACCTCCACATCTCATCTTTTTATAGTAAATAGCCCCAATGCTGCATGTATTTTTCTTACCTTTATGAACTCCCTATCTGATATGTTCTGATGGTCTCCTACATATACTAATCCTATCCTTTCTTATCTTCTCTATATCACTCCTGACACCAATAAAGTGAGAATAAATTTTACCCGAAGGAAATAAAAAAAATAACAAAAGATAAAAAATAAACCAGTAAGAAAGAAAAAAAAATGGCTTAGACTCATAGAATTATTGTTGTAACTAAAAGACTCTGATTTTGCTAGAGTTCTTTAACTTAATCTCAAATATAACAAGAAAAATTATATACCTCTGATTGGAAACTAGCTTGCTTAATTTATCACTGATAGTGTTTACAAATGGAAAAATAATTCATGGTTTGAATGAATTCAGGTTTACTTTAATGAATTCAACAAACTATTTTCTTTTCCTCCACCTTAGATTCTATGTGAGTATATTGAAATAACCTTATACTAAATACTTATCATATTTTTCCTATAACTCTGCATGTGAACTTTAATGGAAGTTTAGAAACACATTACAATTTTTAAATGCATATGCATAGAGGATGTCTGCCCAAACTGGCTAGATTAAATCCTGTCAAAGAATAAGAAGACTGAATTCAAAGAAATTACTTTCCTCCCCCCACCTTTTGTTAGGTTTTGGTTTTGATCTCTGTCAGAAAGAATTCAATTCCACAATTCCATTTAACAAATATTTATGAGGTAACAATTGTAATATGCAAGGCAACATATAATCAGAGATAAATATAAAATAGCTCTTGCCCTCAAAAATTTCATAATCTACTGGAGGATAAAATATGTAATTAGTGAATCAGTCTTCAAGAATTTATTAAGTGCCTATTATACATCTTGTATTTTAGAAAGTACTAGGGATACAAAGAAAGGAACAGATCAAGTCCTGTCTCAGATATTAACTAGTATGGTCATAACAAATCTGCCTCAGTTTCCTAATTTGCAAAATAGAAATAATAGCAAGATATACATCCAAGAGTTATAATGATGAGATGATATTTGTAAAATATTTTTCAAATCTTAATGCTCTATATAAGTTACTACTACTTTTGCTGCTGCTACTATTCCATACTGCCAGATTTCTTTACAAAAACAAAAACAAAATAACAACACACTGCTATTTTATAATTCTACCAATAATGAATCCTTTCAAATACATCTAAATCCCTTTAAATTTGAATTATTGCAGCCCTGTTATGTAAAATATGTCCTTAAAGTTGTTTTAATTCATATGTTTGATATTTTAGCATTTTTCAGGTGCTTAAAGAAAATTTTAATTTCCTCTTTTTAAAATATTTTTTTCATATCCAGTGACTATTCATCAACCATCAGTTCAAAGTTGCTTCCTAAATGTTTTCAGCTCCTTAGATTGCTTAGAAGTTTAGTTTTTGCATGTCATATTTTACCTACTTATTAATCTATCATTTAAAAATTATATTTTATACTTTAAAATTGTTATGTAGTGTAGAATTCTATGATAGCTCTAGTAATTTCTTTTATAGGTTCAATGAAAAAAATGTCATCTTCCTATGTAAATAAGTACAAAATTACATTTTCTTCTTTTTGTGTATATTTTCAAATGTTTAAATTTGTTATCTAGCAATAATTCACTTAGTTATAGGGTTTTAAATAGGGGTCTGAATCTAATTTCTATCAAATAAATGAATCTATGCTCCATCAAAATTAATCCACAAATCATAGTTTGTTAAAACTCTCAGCATTCTAACATTATTCTATAACTAGTATTCTCAAACCCAATTCTTTTTTCCTACTTAGCATTTAACCTTTTCATGGAAAACCTGTCTCCTATTTGAAACAGATTTTCTACTGCCTTTTACCATAGTATCTGTGAAATCTAAACTTCAGAAACAACTGAGGTGAAAACTGCAAGTGTTTTTGTTTTTGTTTGGTAGTCTTGATAATATGCAAAGAACTTTGAGTAAGCCAGTAGGCCACATTTGCTTTTTCCTTGCCTCAAACCTGAATGTTAAGTAAAAATTCTGTCGGACTAGTGGACTTGACAGAGAACATTGTTAGCAGTCAGGTTGGCATAGTCTGTAATATGCATAGAACAGTGAGAGAATACCATCATGTACCATTATTTATTTGTATTCATATTTAATGCCTTCTGGGATTTTAATAATTTCAAAAAATAAATGTGCACTGGAATTTTAAGGAGCAATGTCTTTTTTTCATATATTATAGACACAGAAGGTGATCCTTCTTTCATATGCACAAAGATATATGTATATCTTTATAAACACACACATATATACCTGTATACACAAATACACAAATATATATATATATATATACACATATATATGTGTGTGTGTATAGATATATATGATAAATAGATACACAAATAAGTATTTTCAAATTCCATCAACAGAACAAAAATCCTTAATGTGGTAAGTTCCAGAGAGTTGTTCATGATATGGAAAGATTTAATTACTTACTCATGAACACATAGCTTGTACATCTTAGAGGCAAGTTTTGAATTGTTGGTTTCTTCTTTATTCTAAGATCAGTTATCTGTCCATTGGATCATACTGACTGTTGCCATATGTTGACACTTGCTCCCTACAGATAATAGTTTTTCCCATAATGGAAAATCTATAACTGTATGACTGTGGAAAATTGAGAAACATGGAAAGAAGAGGTGAAGGGAGAAAGGGGGAAGAAAAGAAAGGAGGGGGCAGAGGAAGGAAGGAAAGGCAAGGGCTGATTTTTTCTGTCTAATCTCTCTTTATTTCTGGCCAAGGCTTTAAAATTTGGTGCCTTTATCGTGCTTCATGACTCCAGCACAGTAATCCTTGTGAATTCTGACACTAAAATTTGATTATGCTTTGGGCTCTTTTTGGCTACTAAAGTCTTCAGTCTGTGACAAATCAATGTGAAAATGAGAAAATGCAATAGCATCATTAGTCCATAATCCTAGTAAAAATGTCATCAACTCATACTTAATTAACTTCATTTTAGAGTGGAAAAAATCATCTAATTACATTTTATTTCCAAGTATACGGAGTCCTTGATCAACGGACGAGAGCTTGAATTCCCCACAGGATCATATTTCCTTTAATCATTTCATCTATGAAATTAAATTCCCCACTTTGACCCAAAATTATGATTTAGTTTGGAGTTAAGTGTGAAAAATTTGGGGTGAAGAAATTTCAAACATTGGTAATAAGGAGTTAAGAGAAATAAAATGTCATTTTCTTGGAATGAGGGGAAAATAGAGATTTGGCAGTTTAATAGCTCATTTTAATTGTTCAATTGAATTTCTTTATTCATTACTTTCAGATGAGGATTTGATATTCTTTCATGGAGCAATAAATATCACAAAAGGTCAAAAAATGAAGACACTACTTTCATACAGCTATAAATTATGTAATAATTGAGATATAGCCAAGATATTCTTCAGAGTAATATATTTCCTTTAATTCTAAATTGTAGAAAAAATAGTCAATGGAAATAGTGTAAATAAAGAATACATTGCACAGAGTATAATAGGGAGCTGAATAAATTATCTAAATAATCTGACTTCAGTCATTTGTATTGATGGTTGCTTACTGGTTCTGTTAAGCATTAAATCCACTTTAAGGGAGGAAGTACTGAGACAGATCATCCACATAAATGGCATAAACAAAATCATCACCAAATTGTTACTTTCTTCTATACATAATATGCATTCATGGTATAGATAAATAATTCTTATAATTATTGTTTGTTGATATTATATTTTATCATTGTCTGTTAGAATAATCAACCAACTGATTTCTCCTAAAACAAAAAAAAATAATTTATTCTTTACTTTCCATTTAGTGTTAAGTATCATGAAATACTGACTTTCCCCACTAATTTACCATAATGTCTTTCATGTAATGCCATTTTCAATAAATTCAATCCAATAAGAATTCATTAAATATCTGTTAATATGAACAACTCTATATGTGGTGTGATACAAACTTAATGCATAGTTTCTGCCTTTATGAAGCTAATAATTTGGTGGACAATAGAATTTGCTTCCAAGTAATTTTAACGCAAAATAACAATTGATAAGTACTAAAGACAGATGGAAGCAAAGTCGTACTTGTGATTGGAGAGGGGTAACTTGGATTTTGGGGAAAAAAAGCAAGAATCTTCCCAGTTAATTAGCTGATTGGTTAGAGGTAAATATATTGCTGATTGATCTGTGTTCTTTTAGAATAAATTTCATCCTTAAGATTATTCAATGACACTCTTCTTTTGAATAAAGTGTAATATATTTTATGTGGCATTTAAAGGTTTCTGAACTTTTCATAAAAGAGCATCTTTTTATTGATTTAACCAGAACCACTTCCCTGAGCATGAGCCAACCTGAACCACTTGTCATTTCACTCCCTTAAATGAATGCCTTTGCTCACAGCAAAATGCCGCCTCAGTTCCTTTTCTACCTATTGAAATATTAGATATACTATAATATACTTTTCAAATATTATTCTCTCTATTAAATATTAATATTTTCCCATTTAAATTATCTTTTCCTCCTACATCCTGTTCCACTTTGTCTTGTAGTTAAACTTTTATAAGTGTAATATTTTTCTATGAGACTATAAGCATCATGAGGACAGATACTTAATTTAATTAAATTGTGTGTTCTGCCTAGTGTAATGCACCAACTAAAGTAGGCTGTTACCAAACATTTTAAGTCAATAAGACAAATATATTTATGAGCATTTGAAAATGATTTCATGAGTTATCTAGTCCAGAGGTGAAAAGCATATGGTTTGTTGTTTGCACATAGCCAAAACATGTGGCCTGAACCAGACTGGTGTATAATGGAAAATTTAATAAATAAAATTTTAAAAAAATAGATATTTACATTTGAAAACTAAACCAATATTTAGCCCTCAAGAATTTTATGTACAGATTAGTGACCCCCATATCTATTTGATTTTGATGCTAGCAACTCATACATCAAAGGAAATTTCATTATTAACTATTTGAGAAGCAATCACTAATATCTGCTTCAGGCATGTTGATCTTAGAGAGAAACCCATTAACTTTTCATGTAGCCTATTTCGCCTTTGGATAGCTCTAATTGTTAAGATTTTTTGTTTATTTTAATTTTTGATTTTTTTGGCATCCAACCTAAACTTTTGCTTTTGTACCTTTTATTTATTGATGCTTTTTCTGCTCTCTGAGGTCAGATGAATACTAATAACAATACTATTATTAATAAAAAGAAGAACAAGAGGAAGAAAAAAGAATGAGAAGGAGGAGGAGGAGGGAGAGCAGGGAGAAGAGGAGAAAGAGAAAAGTCAAATTTCGTATTTGTATTCAGCTAGAAACTTCCTGCCACTTTTGTGTTAAAACATTAATGATTGTTCTTAAAGTTAGGCCATGAAATTAGTTCTGAATTCATCTAGTATTGTATTTTAATTTGTATTTCTCCATATTAAAAAAATCATGAACATTTGCTATATGTAAGAGATTGTTTCATTTAAAAAATCCATAGCTATCGATTCCCACCACCAGTAGATTACATGTACACAGTAAGTATATGTTGGTTTGAAAGTAAATAGTTCTTGGTCAAATAGATTTATTTTTGCTGAGGCAATTTGGGTTAAGTGACTTGCTCAGGGCCACACAGCTGGGAAGTGTTAAGTGTCTAAGAGTAGATTTGAACTCAGGTCCTCCTGACTTCAGGATTGGTGTTCTAACCACTACAGGAACCTAGTTGTCCCTACAAAAACCATCTTTTCAATGGACCATGAAACAAAAAAAAATGCTAAAATATTGTCATTTTGGAAAAAAATCGAAATAACCACATGTAATGTAGTGTAAAATTAAGAGAAATTTCTTTTTTTTTTTCTTTTGTTGTTTACCTGTACATTCATTTATTTTATAAATTTCCTGATGAATCATGTTGGGAGAGAAAAATCAGAGCAAAAGGCATAAATGATGAAAGAATAGAAAAACAGAAGAAAAAAGGGGAAACAGTGAACATAGAATGTGTTGGTTTACTCCATAGTTCTAATATATACATATATATATATATATATATGTATGTATATATACATATACATATATATATATATATATATACAGGCATTATGATCCTACATTATCTCTAATTTTTATAACATAATATGTTATATTTAATGCAGTTAAAATATTATGAAGTCTAGTAAAATAATTAGGAATCAATCATTTCAAAGTCTGCCTTTCCTTACATTTTAGCACTGATTGCTTTTTAATCTATAGAGGCACTTTTCAGCAGAATTTGATTGTACATTAGTGGAAATTTGATATTTTTTCTTTATTGGCCATATATGCTATTTATTTAATAGTATATAATATTTTTTTAGCAAATTAGATCCTATATTCATTAAATGTGAGCTTTATATTTCTAACAAATGAGCACCTAACATTTTTCGTCACTTAAATGGCACATAAACTAAAAATCAACAAAGCGACTTTTTATGAGCTTTTTTCTTGTGAATCTCATTATAATATTAGCAATAAATATAATGTTGAAGTATGCAAAGTACTGATTAATAGAAATAAGACCATTATTTTCATATATATATTTTTTTTTCTCATGAGAGAGACCTTTCTGGTCACGTCATTAAAAGCATATGGAGTCATGATACAAGAGTATGATGAGTTAAATTAAAGCTTTCTAAACCAAATGGTCTTCATGAAAAGAAGGGCCCTGACAATAAACTTCAGTCCATTAGCTTTATAATTATAATATTAGTAACTACAAACATCAAAACTCTAAAGGTTAAATGTTTTGAGAGAAAAAGGGGCTTTATGATAGTACATTTTGGAATATTTGTAGTAATTAAATGAACAGCCATACCTTAAAGTGTATAATACTTTTCTTACCATCCTAGCAGGTGGGTATTTATTTCATTGTACTTCTTTTACAGTTAAGAAAACACAAGTTTGGAAAATTTGAATATACAGTCCACCCAATTATGAATAGTTAGATTCAGGATTGGAGACCAGATCTTCTAGTTCAAAATTCTATGTTTGTTGTTGGTTTTTTTGTTGTTTTGTTTGTTTGTTTTGTTTTGTTTTGTTTTGTTTACCATATCCTACTGTTTTGATTAAAAAATGTTTTAAAGTTTTAGGAAGATGACACAAAGCTTTAGAGAGAGCAAATACCACATGCAACATTGACTTACAATGATTTGGAATGATACTATACTGAACAATGCATTATATTCAAATACGATATTATTTTTCATAATAGTTAACTCATTCCCTGAGAAAATTCTCCCCTTTCTGTCTAATGGAAAACATCAATTCTGGGATATAACAAAATGAAAAGGAGATACCATGCTAGGAAAGAGATTGTCAATTTGCCACTCACTACCCCTATCCCTCTATTCCCCTTGACTATTTTCTGTCCTTTGGGGGAAAAGGCAAGTAGTGCAATGGAGTACAGAATATAATGGGGGAGCTGACATTTCTAGAAGAGAAAGGACTGGAGGGTCTGTGAAGCAACAGAATCTTTTCAGTGTCAGCCTTATCTTTAGCTCTTAAAAGTTGTCTTCCAAAGCACATATCTCCCACTTAAAACGATCTTACAGAATTAATTGCCCCTATGTTTTTCTGTCATCTTTTTTTCCCTTAACGTTAATTAAATATATATATATGTGTGTGTGTGTGTGTATATATATATATACATATATATATATATATACATATATATATATATATATATTTCATTGTATTGGGAGAGGAATAGGATGTCTTTCTATAATCTGGAGAGTCAAGGGTCTGAATGATGCCACCAATGAGTAAATGGAAGGAAGGAAAGAAGTCATTCTTTTATATGTAAAAAGAAATCCCTGTTACCGCTTCCTAACACGGGAATTGTTTCCATTTCTGCTTGAAGATTCTAGAAATAGGGAACTAAGGATTTTCTAAGATACTTTTGAGAGAAACCTAGTAGACAAGAAGATTTTGTTTTGTTTTCTATTTAATCTATTGTTGAGCAAAAATATAGTACTCTGTGCCTTCTGCCCATTATTTATTCTAATTTGGCCATATGAATAAAACCAGAACAAGTCAGTTTCTTAATTTACCTGCTTGTCCTTGGAGCATCTTAATATCCCTCTCAAATCTTGCCATGACTTTGATAAATCCTTCTTTCCATCAACTTATTTTTTATAACATAGTCTCCTGCTTATCAAATTATACTTCCTCCCCTCACTGAACCACTTTTAAAATAATATCCTTCCTAAAATCTCCCTCCTCATACACAGAAACATAATATCTTAGATTTGGATTCAGCAGGGCAGAATTCACTCTTCTTCTTTCTGGGATGTATTTTTCTTTAAATGAAGCTTAATAATACTTCACACTAACTATCTTCTATATAAAACTTTAAGGTTTACAAAATGTTTTATATGTGCTATATCTTTTTTATCCTCCTATGAAGGAGAGATACTATTAATATGCCTGTTTTACAGATAAGAAAACGGAGACAGATAATAGGTTAAGTGACTTGGCCAGGGTCACATAGCTAATGAGGCCACATTTAAATTTAGGTCTTGTTTACTCCAAGTCCAGCTGCCTTAGTTTATAGCTTTGTTTCTTCCTTCTTTTCTTTGTTTTTTTTCTTTCTAATGAAACTCATACTGATTTTGTAATTACCCTTTTAAATATATATATACAGATTTCAATAGAATGGTTTCCTTGTTTTACTCTTCATTTATTTTAAAATAAAAATGGGCTTTACATCTATCCCTATTAAGTTTCAGTTTATTAGATTTTGTGCCACATTCTAACCTGTAAAGATATTTTGGATACCAACTCTTAATCATTGTATTAGTTATCCAAGTTATGTATTAACCTGATTTTTTTTAATGTCACCTACTCAAGTCATTGAAAAATAAGAAAACAACCACAATGTAGCATTTTTACTCTCTTTGTTGTTATTTGCTTGTACTTTATTTTCTTTCCCATTTTTTTGTTTTTGATCTGATTTTTCTTGTGCAGCAAGATAATTGTATACATATGTATACATATATTGGATTTAACATATATTTTAACATGTTTAACATATATTGGATTACTTGCCATCTAGGGGAGAGGGTGTGGAGAAGGAGAGGAAAATTTGTAACGCAAAGTTCTGCAAGGGTCAATGTAGAAAAATTATCCATGTATATGTTTTGAAAAGAAAAAGCTTAAAAAACATTAACTACAGTAAAGCTAC
>JAJPUD010010877.1:36984-58279 GCA_023553655.1 Myrmecobius fasciatus
GACCATCTTCTTCCCTGGAGGATAATGCTCATTCTAGCTGGGTAGGTTATTCTTGGCTGTAATCTAAGTTCCTTTGCCCTTCGGAATATCTGGTTCTAGGCCCTTCGATCCTTCAATGTGGAGGCTGACAGATCATGGGTGATTCTAATTATTGATCCTCGGTATTTGAATTATTTCTTTTTAGCTGCTAGCAGAATCTGTTCCTTGGTGCTATAGTCCTGAAATTTAGCCACAATATTCTTTGGGAATTTAATTTTAGGGTCTCTTTCAGGAGGTGATAGGTGAATTCTTTCAATGGTGATTTTGCCTTCTGATTCTACAATCTCAGGGCAGTTTTCTTTCAGGATTTCCTGAAAAAGAGTGTTTAGATTCTTTTTTTTCATCATGGCTTTCAGGAAGTCCAATAATCCTTAGATTGTCTCTCCTAGATCTATTTTCCAAGTCAGTGGTTTTTCCCAAGAGATATTTCATATTTTCTTCTAATTTTTCATTTTTTTTATTTTTGTTTGATGGATTTTTGAAGTCTTATTGAGTCATTCACTTGCATTTGTTTAATTCTTATTTTTAAAGTGTTGTTTTCTTCAGTTACCTTTTTAAGATCCTTTTCTAACTGGCCAATTGAATTTTTTTGTTCATTGCACTCTTTTTCCACTTCACTGATTTGATTTTTCAATAAATTGGTGTCTTTTTCATATCTCTTTTGCAGGGCATCATATCCTTCTTGCAAGATATTGTATCCTTCTTGCACTTATTTCAATTCATTTTCCCATTTATCCTCCAGCTCTCTTCTGAGGTTCTTTATGCAATCTTCCAGAAAGGCCTTTTGAAAAGGGGACCAGTGATGGTTCTTAAAAACTTCCTTTGGAGTTTTGTCTAAAAGAACCTCAGGATCTGGGTTCAACACTTCTTTCTATTGATAAAACCTATCTATGTTGAGAGCTCTCCTTTGCTTCATTTTTTTTAGACAGTGTGGATATCTCCTTATGGCTTGGAAAAAATCTTTGCTCTGGGGCACTTTGGCGAATTAATTTAAGGTGCTGGGCCAGTGGGGGCCAGGACTAAATCGGGATTACTCCTTAAACAAGGCAAGTCTGTCAGAACACCTGGCCCCAATCAGGGCAGAGTATCCCACGTGCCTCAGATAAACTCCAGGTGTTTGGAATTTGGAGTTTGGAGTTTCTGCCACAATGAACTGAGCTGAGTCCCACCCTCACTTCCGGCCTATACCCGAGTTTGCTTATTTATCCCTCTGTCCAAGTTAGACAAACCTGATATGAAGTTCTTCAGAGAGCAGTGTCCAAATATTTCTGAATTCGTTGACTTGAAGATCAGTCCAGAGGCCTATTTTATTGTTGGTTTGAGAGAAGATCGGAGGAGGACACAGAGAGTCACATTTTCACTCTGCCATCTTGGTTCCCTTTTACCTATTTTCAAAGAACTGCGAAAGTAGCTTTCCTGATATACAAGAAGTATCCCAAGTGGGATTGATTTCTTTATTGGTGGATTTTACACATTTTTGCCACATTGTTATCAACAAGCTCTCAAGTTAAGTAGTTTTAAGTATAGCCCTGCAGAATTTTTCTTGTTGAATTTAATGTATACAAAGATGAAAGATATTAAGAAAAAATTTAAAAGTTAAGCAAACATTTCTCTATATTTGCACAAAAGGTAGAACAAACATGCAGTAAATTTCACTGGAAACTATTAAACAAAAGAATTCAAATGTCCTTTCCCTTCCTTCCTTTTCTCTTTCTTTTTTTCCTCTACTTCTCTCCTTCTTCATTTGCCTGCCTGCCTACAGCTTAATTGGTGCTACAGTAGAAAGGGTACTGGGCCTAGAGTCAAAAAAATTTTAGTTCAATCTGACCTGAGATAATTACTACCTGTGTGACTGGGAAAGTAACTTGACCTTTGTTTTCCTGAGTGTAATACCTTTTTCTAAGGGTTATTTTGAAGATCAAATGAAATAATACTTTTAAAGAGCTTAGCATAGTGCCTGATACATAGTAGGTGCTTAAGGAATTCTTGTTACCTTTATTCCTTCTTTCCATCTTCCATTTGAAAGTCTTTAGGGCTCATTTCCAGATTTAATTCTACTTCTACAAGGTTTGAGTTATTCACTCTTTAAGACATATTTGATTATTTATAATTTATTCTTTTGCATAGTAGATACTTACCTAGTTAATTCTACAAACTTTGTCCTTATCTTGGAATGTATATACATAAATGAATAGAAATTAGTTTGGAGGGTTATGTCCATTAAAATACAAAATTAATCCCAGAGCAATTGTTTTATGGTTTATCTGAAATGGATAAATGTTTTATTTTAATGTCATGAGAGGTAGTGTACTATTATGGATATTACCCAATGTCATAGATACTTTGGGTATATATTGGCTGTGGGTTTTTAGGCAATTCCTTTATTCCCTCAAGTCTCTAAACAACTGTCGAGCTCTATATGTTGACTATGTATTAGTAGGGTCGTTACTTTTACCAAATAATAAAATAGAAAAGTATGGAAGGAGTCTACATAAATAGAGATAGGGTGCAAGACAGATCTTGTTGATTAAAAAAAATGGCTGACATGTAAAAATAGATAGAGAAGGAGAGTTCATGAAATTAAAGTGAGATGCACTAGAGGTATAAAGGGAAAATGAAGTTAAGGGGGAGAGAGTGGAAAAAGCTGCTTAAAATTGGATTATGCTATTTCAAATAAACCTGTTTGTCTCTGAGAATAGAGTTATGGAGCAAGGAAGAATTGGGAATGTAGAAGCAAATGTAGATGAATTCTTATGAGTTTGGCAATAAATCAAAGATATTTTATGATCTTTGAGAATATATAATACAAATCATAACTGAGATGTTAGACAAGGATATATAACATAACTTTTTAGTGATCCAGTGAGCATGTTCTCTGGCTCCCTACAGAGATGTATAAAAGAACAGATAAGGAAATTTAAATATCAGGTGTTTAAGTAACTGAGTTGACCTTTGGCAAAAACATAATTGTAGATAGGATGATAAAGGCAAGTTATTTTATTTATTTTTATTACAGTTTTTATTTTCAAACATAGGCATGGATAATTTTCAACACTTACCTTGCAAAATCTTGTGTTCCAAATTTTCCCCTTTCTCTCCACTTCCTCTCCTATATGGCAAGTAATCCAATACATGTTAAACATGTTGCAAAAAACTCAAAATGCTATGTTGTGGTCCACACTCAGTTCTCACAGTCCTCTCTCTGGGTGAGGATGACTTTCTCCATCACAAGACCATTGGAACTAGCCTCAACCATCTCATTGTTGAAAAGAACCATGTTCATCAGAATTGATCATCATATAGTTTTCTTGTTGCCATGTATAATGATCTCCTGGTTCTGCTCATTTCACTCAGCATCAGTTCATGCAAGTCTCTCCAGGCTTCTCTAAAATCATCCTGCTGCTCATTTCTTACAGAACAATAAAATTCCATAACATTAATATATCATAACTTATTCTCCAGTTGATGGGCATCCATTCAATTTCCAGTCCACAAACATTTTTGCACATGTGGGTCCCTTTTTTTCTTTAAAATCTCTTTGGGAAATAAACCCCGTAGAAACACTGCTGGATCAAAGGGTAAAGGCAAGTTATTTTAGAAGAAAGGATAGCAAATAGTTCGACCTGTTTAAGCACAAAATCAAGATAATGGAGGGAAGAAAGTAAGGAATGATAGGCTATGAAAATGAAGGACAGATGGTTATTAGAGTAGCAAAGGGACTTAAAGTCCTGGTAAGAGCCTAGAATAGTTTTAAGATGAATGAAAATTACAGAAAGATGAAAGGATTGTTAGACAAGAAATTAAATACTTGAGACTATCTAAAGACATAGTAGGTTGCTAATATATAATCTATACCCATGGAACATTATCAATATCAACACATTATTCCCATAATCAAAATAATTAATATTAACAGTATAAAATTTGCATTGTGCTTCAAAGTTCATACAACAGTTTGGATATATACTTATTTGAAGTTTGTAATAACATTTCAGATGCTTTATAAGTATGACCCTTATGAAAGATGAGATGGCCTCAGAAATAATTTTATATCTTGAAGGTTATATACCTGTCAGTCCAATACTCTGTTGAAAAATCACACTAATTAATGTGAAATAAAGCAAAATATCTGCTGCTGTAGCACCTACAATGTCTGCTATTACTAGCACCATACCCACCACCATCATCACTACTGCCGCCAGCAGTGGTGGTGGTGGTGGTCCTATTACTGCTACTACTACTAGACTTTCAGTAAATTTAGATATAAGGAAATCTCTTAGTTCCCCAACCTGCCTTAATATTTTTTGTAATTGAAACAATTAGGAACCTCAAACATTTTAGTATCAAAAAGAATGTTGGAAACTAGAAATGAAAAAGGAAAAAAAAAACACTCAACTAAACTAAATAGATGCATGAAATTAAAATTGAGAAATATTATACTGTGTATAGATATGCTGGAAATCAGACATCTGGTAAAGAGTACCATAACAGCCTATATAATAATCCCTTTTGGGAAAATTATCTGGCAATTCTTTGAACTGCTATTGCCCAATTGACAGATCTCCTTAGCCAAAAGTCAGTATGACCAGTTGTGAAGATTTGGCAAGAAATAAGGAAATTGCAGGTTCTCTCTCCAAGTATCAAATGTAGTTCTTAGGTTAGCAAAGAAGAAATAATTTCATCCCCTATGTATTTTTTCAACACTCAGCATTTGAATATATTCTCCTGTTTACATTGCCTAGCAATCCCCATTGAGTAAAGTACATTTTACTGCTTTAATTATGCTGGGAAGATTCCAGATGAAAAATATGAGGAATTATTTATTGAAAAATTTAAAGGGAAATGAATTTATTATTACTTGTAAGAAAACCCACAAAACGTAGCTGTTTAGAATGTAAGTTTTAGGGAAAACAAGAAAAAACTAAAGGCTAATCAGCAGCATGTACTGTTAAGAGGAGTCAAAATCATAGGAATAAAGAGTATTAAAATGTAATTTAAAATCTGTTTAGCTCTCAAAAGCATTCATAATATTAATTTTTTTACATAATAACCATTCCTAGATTAAATACTAAGATACATAAACAATATAAGGGTAATTAAAAATGAAATCTGAAATATATTGATAGTTCTCAAATTGATGTGCAATATAATTTATTTGGATGGTTCCTTCAAAGATCCATATCATTATCCATAACTGTGTGACTCTAAACTATATTTTCTTATATTTCAACACAAAGTTTACTTAAAGAACAAGCCTTGTTCCTTTTCCCTGTCACTCTAAGAATATTAATGAAATATTCCGGGTGTTCATTTGTCATCCCTCACTATATGAACAATTATCTTATTTTTTCTATGACATATTTTCCTTATCATAAAAATATGCATGTATATACATGTATTTTTCTTGTATTCTTTGTAATACTACAACTTTTTTTCTAGCATCTAGCTCTGCACATAGTAGATATTTAATATGTACTAGTTCAATGGTATCATGTTTAATTAATAAGACTGGACAAGAATATGTATTCTAACTTCATATGTGGTAAAATTCTAGTAGCATTATGCAAGAATGGAAGGAAAATGTTGATCATTTTAAATGGCATTGAAAATTATTTGTGTTAGTCCTAGAAATATTTAAGATTAAATTGGAAAAGCTCTGTGGAGAATTAGAAGCAGTTGAGTTTGTTGGGAAAGAGAATAAAACTTACTTTGAAACATATGTAGTGAATGTTTTATTTAAATATTAAAATATTTAATCTTTAACCTATGGAATTTAGCAGTTAATGGTAAAACATACATACACAGAGGATATCTATTCTGACTAGCTTCAGAAGGTTATTGCAAGGCCTGATAGCTTACTGACAAAAGTGATAAATGTTAAAAAATTGTTAAATATAATTAAGCTTCTTTTGGGACCTATAAAGATCAAAAGATTCCCTTAAGAAGACTGGTAATTTATTTAACTATTGCAGAAAAACTGACATTTGGATTAAATCAAATCCAAATAAAGCACTTATAGCTCATAATGTGAAATGGTAAATAACTTGAAATAAACTAAGAATTTAATGAAGCTCACAAAGTTATAAATTGTAAGTGTGATTTATGTATCAATTGTACATAAAATATTATCTTTTAATAGAAATAAATGTTTAGTTAGCATCTTTTCCATCATTCTTAAATTCATGATGCTTTCCTGAAGTTTCAATCATCAAACAGATACTGATCCATTTTAGAATAGGCCTTTAATTATAGATTCAATTTAATTGATTAGATTATGATACTTTAAACTGTAAATCTATATTATATAGTTGCACATATAAGCAATATTTCATTTCTTTCTAATAGTAACATTATAAACTCTTCTGTTAGAATAACACTCTCTGATTAGAGTTTTAGAAGGGATTTAACTGATAATAGGCACTTTTCTTTGAACATTTAATCATTTGTTCAAATTGAAAGATTTAGTTTAATGTAAGGGAGGAATTCGTTAATTATACAGAGAAAGAAAAGCTGACTAAAAGAGGTTGAATAGAGAAAATTGAATATTTGCCAAATATTCATTAAAACTGATATATAAACTGTCCCAGAATTAGTTACCTTAAAATGTTAATCTGCAAAAAGAATAGACTGTAGTTCAAACAGTTATTTTATGACTACTAATATACTATTCAGTATAATGTTTGAAATAGATTTTTCATTTATAGAGATGCACTATATTTTATAATATCTAAAATGAATTTTTATCAGTATGGTTTAATACATAGACACAGCACCAATATATACTGCATGTATTATCATTTACAAAGAATATGACTCCTAAGAGTTAGGTATTAATATTAACAATATTAATAATAATAATATCATTTTCTTCCTGGCGGGAAAACTAAAATTACTTGCCAAAGATCCCATAGCCAGTAAACTGGCAAATTTGAGACTCACTCAAATTCTTTTCCACTAAAAACAAGCTTCATTTCATACATCACATTGCAGATATTTTGGTTCATGATGGTGATTCTATCATGAATTTACATCTAGAAATCTTATGACTTACTCTACTTTTTTTCATAATAATATATAAAGAGTTAAAGTGATTTGTTGTTGTTGCTTCTGTTTACCCAACCAGCTGCTCTGGCATTATTCAAAGGGGTTACATGAATTTCCCTAACATTTTGGTAAAGGAACAAGAACAATGTTTGTTTATCACATTTATAATGTAATGACCTAATAGAGCAAATTATTATATGATAATTGATCTTAGGATCATATTTTTTGATACGGGAGAGATCTTTCAAAATATCTAACCCAATATATTTTTTTTTTTACACAAGAGAATATTAAGGCTCAGAAAACCTATATATTTTAACCAGTCACACAGGTAAGAGGTGTCTGTCAGAATTTAAATATGAGTCATTTCAGTTTAAATTGATCATATTTTCTATGATACCACTCTGTCTTCTGGGATAATGTGAACTAAAGCTCAGTCCATCTAGCATCAGGGTGTTGAAGCTGTTGACTTTTATAGTTCCTTTCTGATTCAATTATCCTTAGATTCTTGTTTTGCTCTTCTCCAAGAAATAGGTACATTTGTCTTCCTTAATTTCCTTCTTCATTAACTTCAATTTTGATTGTTTCCTAAAATGAAGCAACCTTTGTGACAATATGAATCCTTTGTTATTGTTGTTTATATGTTTTTTATCCAGTTAACTCCTCAGTTTTGGGATGTTGGCTGCCTAAGGAAATTAGAAGCAAGGGTGTATTGAGCAGCTCCTTGAAACACAAATATTTACTTGTGACATCCAAACTGTTACAAATTTAAGTTAGAGCCAATGAATAAAGGTAAAGAGTGTCTGGAAAGTTTGCCCTAGCATCAAATCAGCATCTTTCTTCTCTCTAGCAGCTAACTATATCTGATCAATCCTGTATGAATAGAAATATGGGGGAAAACAATCTTAAAGAATAGGAGGAAATTACTAGATGATGAAATTATTGACTGATTTTTTTTTTCAGTTTCTTTAAACATCATGTACTTTAGCCACAACTTCTCCCCTTCCCCACAATGTACTCTTTATTCATATCTCTTAACTTCTTTCTCACTCCACCTATTTACTGGCCTAGATTTTAATTTGATATTATAGTTTTTAAAAGGAGATGAGTAGTATTCTATAGAAACATAATCAAAAGCTTTACTCTTAATTTTATTTCCCAATAATACAAATTATTTTATTATTTCAAGAACAACAAATGATATCTTTAGTTTTTGATTTGTTTTTTGTTTCCATATTGCCATAAAATGTAATTAACCAATTCTTGAGTAAATATACCTGAATAAAGATATATATCAAAGCAAATTTATATATGTATATATATGTATATCAAAATATATCATTTTGTGTCTAGAACATAAATAGAAATTTAGATTTTCTCCTATTGTTTTTGAAATTTTCCTTGTAGTTTTATAGAACAGATAGATAAATACAAAAATGCAGAGAAAGTTAGATACTTGGTATCTTCAATTTTTGCAAAAACAAAATCTTATTTCCTAAGTCTTAAAATACTTTAGAATCTTCATCATCATATGAGATCAGCCTTATCTCCTTTCATTGTTACATTTGGCTTGTTATTTGCTATTTGATTCACTGTCAACATTTTGCTTTTTTTGTTTGTTTGTTTGTTTCAAATAGAAATTTCAATCAGAATCGACTGAACTAATCTAATAACATAATTCTTTTCAGTAGCTTAAAAATTAACATCAACCAGCTAAATCAACTTTTTGCTGCATTTTGATGTCCATACCAGTTGGTGGCATTGATCTCAGCTTGATGCTACAATGATTTATTTTTGTTCAAGGGAATTTTTGCCAAAAGTCTGTCAAGACAGATTGAAAAAGTGCCCTATGGTTCTTTCTTAAATTTGATTGCTACAATTAGAAGACCATAAAGCTCTCATGGGGTGCTTATTGCATTCATGTGTGTAGATATACAGAAAACAATTCATTTATACGCTACCTATTATGCAAAGCCAGTTGGAAATATTTGATTATACTTTTTTGCATAATTCACTCATCAATAAAAAAGAGGAAATTCACAATTTGTTTTCTTCAGTTAAAGGGAAAAAAATCCATTATGAAACAGATCAAACTTTAGAGCATGCTAAACCTAATACTATGCAGATATCTGTAATCCCAATATCAATATTCATCAAGTTGTATAAAGCCTACCTCCAAACTAATCACCCCATTATACAAGTTTTTTTTTTCCTTCTGACCATCCATAAATTCATTCTATTATACTTAAAATGAAGACAATGGAATTGCTGTGTTTGAGTGAATAGAAAAAGCAAGCAGAGGACAGAATGATTAAGTGATGGTCTAACCTAAAAGCCTCCTAAATGAGGACATAGCACCTGACACTTTTGCTTCTCCCCCCCATCCACTTTGTTCCTTTGATTATAATGTCCTTGTCATAGAGGTCATGTTAATTTCATCACATCCAGATAGTCTAGTTGAAGTATGTTGCACATGTGCAGACCGCATGCTCGTTTGTCACATTATTGCTTCCTGTCACTTTTGAAGGTAGGTGTCTGTTTGAAGAATGTGCCATGGCTAGAGGGTCATGGTATTTGCATAAAGCTCTGCAAATCTTTTTTTTTTTTTCTGGGGAGACTGAGTGGGAAGCAGTTCTATTTTGTGTTTACAGAAAGCATATAGGGACCAGCTGTCAGGAGCTGATGTCATCACGTCTGTACATGGAGTTAAAAAAAAAAAGACTTAATGTATTAATGAATTGTAGCAAAAAATAAAATAAAATCCATTTACTGGTCTGCATGTTAATTTTCCTTCCCAGAATAATGTAGTCCTGGTCTGCTGTCAGCAGATATTTCTGCTTTATAAAGTCAAAAGATGTCTATAAATTGAAGTGATTTACAGAAGCTTCCATTGCCTTTGGTTGATAACCAAACAATTTCCTTCCTTCACAAAATTAAAGAAGGAAGGCATAGAGCAGTATTTTAATGTTATATGAAGCTATTATAAATGATTGCACTACAGATCTTAAGAAGGTTACAAAAGGAATGCAGGGGTGGGGATTGGTGTTGAAGCAAGAAATTGGATTATTATGCATATGAATTGACATGGTTGGAAAAGCTACTCTTTAAATTCACCAAAACACATGCAGAGGAAATTTGCTTTTAAGGACATTTCTTTAAATAAGAAACTCTAGTAATATATGTTCAGGAACAAGTTACTTTGCTTTAAATGAGTTGAGAAAATCAAGGAATTCAACGATTTCTAACATATTTTAAGTATTGTTTATGAATATGATAACATAAGAGGAAAAAATGGAAAAATGTTTCTCTATAGGAAACGTTTGTTTTTGTTCTGAGTGTGGTCCTTGAAAATCAAGAGAGTTAAGGAAATGATGTTTTGTAGCCAGATTTATTTTTATAAAATTATTAAAATTCCAATTCCTTCTTTGACTAAGAAAAAAGATTGCATTAATGTATGGATATATATATATATATGCATATATATGTAATTAAACAATATACTAGAAATATAGGAGTTAAAAGCCTATTGTATTACTTTGTTGAAATTAAACTTTCTAACTTTGATGCTATGCTGCTGAAGCTATTACTCAGTAAGTCTTCTAAGGTTCAAGTAAGAACATAAGGGGATTATTTAAATTATCAATGCATAGTGCTTCTTTACATTTCATAGTCAACAATTCCTCCCTGCTAAGATTTGAAACATGGTAAAGTGGAAAAAATTCTATTTGGAATCAAAATGGTGGATGTAGTAGAAGTAGATTTAAACCCCTGCTTTGCCACTGTACTACCAGTCAAATCCCTCTGGGTCCCAGTTTCCTAAATTAGAAAATAAGGCTATTTGACCAAACTACCTTTACAATGATTTCTAATTTTAAATAGGTAACACAAGATAAATGCATAACAAAACAAATTGCAAGAGGAAGATGAGGTATTTACTACACACCCAGGGAATATTCAACAAATATATATTGATTAGGGTCAAATCTGCAAGCTAACTTTATTTAAGTATACTATTATTTTCTCCAAGGTTTGCCCTTCCTTGCTGTATAGTGGTTCTATAAAAGAATTGAAATTGAGGCATTAGAGTATATGTGGTGGGGAAAGGAGTATGTATGTGTCTAGGAGTTTGTATATGTGTGTGTAGGGGTAAGTGGGTGTATAAGTATGTAAATGAGCAAAGCATATAAACTAAGTATTTTGGCAGTGGTATTATAAAAACAGTGAAAGGCTTCAAAATTCTACAAAAACCCATTTTCTACAGAAAGCCTTTTGCAACTTGTCTTAATTTTAGTACTTTCTTTCTTCTTTTTATTTGATATTTATTCTGTATTTTGCTTATTTATACATAGTTTAATTGTTGATGTCCTGATTATAATGAGTCACTAAAGCAGAGACTATCTTATCTTACCTCCCCTTTCTCTCTCTCTTTTTTTTTTTTTATCATCACTAGCATTTAGTATCAAGCTGACCTCAGAGTGTATTTATTGACAGATTGACTGACATTTTAAAAACCAAAAACAAGGATCCTTTAACTTTGTGCAAGGTGATTCTGTGTCTTCCCGAGTAGAAAGAGAAAATTTCTTCTCATAAATATAGTACTTATTCTACCTATATATAATGAAAATTATCTGGGACATTCAGAACTTGAAAGGGGAAAAAAAGAAAATAGTAGAGAAAATATACAATTTCCAGGGTAATTTTGATTCATGATGATGAGTATCAGTCACATTATTTCATTATTTATGCAAACCAGGGCAACTGGTCCATTGTGCGGTCATCACCACCTGGGCTGAAATTTTATTCTGATTTCCCATTCTGTGATCTCTTGCTTTCTTGAGATTAATGCCCAAAGACCCATTTAGTATGAAAGGGATTCAAAAGAGAACCTGAAAATATTATTTTAAGGTTTCTCCATATTAGTTTTATCTTCCTTACTGACCCTAAAATTTAAATTTCAGTACAGTTAAGTAAGAAAGTCTAAGCAAAGTAAAACTTCATGTAGGTTATTTTGGTTTCTATGATATTGTTGTCTCCTGATTGTCCTATGCGTTTGGTTTCTTTTTTGATATTTTGTATTCTTTTTTTCTATCCCTAATATAAGGATTTCATTCAGAGGTGATAGATTTTTTTTTTCATTTTCTATATTCTCTCTCTGGATAATTGCATTCCTTCCCACAGATTATATTACTATGTTGAAGATTTCTAAACTATATATATATATGTATATATATGCATATATACACATGCATATATGTACATGTGTACATATATGGATATGTATATATGATTATATGTATATACATGTATATACATATATATATATACACATATATATAATCTAACTTCTTCCATTACCTGTCTGAAATCATCTGATATTTCTATCTCAATGTTTGATTAATACTTTAACTTACACATATACAGAACAGAATTTGACATCTCCAACTCTGATATTCCTTATAACTATCCTTTGTGCTGAATCCCCACTATCATTTGTACTGAAGTTTTTCTTTTATTTCCCAATATCACTTTTATTGATCCTTTTCTATCAGTTAATACTACCTACTTCAAGCCCTCATTATCCCTTGCTCAACTTTTATCAAGTTTTCTCCTTCATTTATCTGTATGTTTTGACCCCTTGTCAATTAATCAATGTTCCTAGTAGTATTAGTAGTAGCAAAGAATGAGAAACAAAGTAGGTACATAAAAATTATGGAATTCCTAAACAAAAATTGTGGCATATGAATGTTACTGAATATTATTGTTATATGCAGTAACTAATATGAAGAATTTAGCAAAACATGGGATTCTACATGTGAATTGATAAAAGGTAAAAAAAAATGGGAAAATGCATACAATTAATGTAAAAATGCACATGGAAAAACATCAAATATTTTGTAATTACCAAATATAAACATACCCCTGAAGACAAAATATACCTCCCGCTCTTCTTTATAGAAGTATTAAATAAGACTCCTCTCATAATCTCTCTTTATAGAGGGCTTAATATGTCAACCATCTCTTCATGTCCTACCAGCTACTTTGCTTGATTTCAAATTCACCATAATTATCTTGAGTGACTCCCCACCACTACCTCCAACCCTTGGAATCCCCCAAACTTACCATAATATCATGCACATTCTAAGGGCTTAACAAGTATATTTTGTGTTCTGTGTGTAGGTCTAAGCTCTGCTTGTGAAACATAATATAATCAGATTTAAGAAATTTTGTTGCTTAATATTGCTAAACTGCTTTATTTTTTTCAATGGTTTAATAACAGATAGGTCTTTTGGTAGGGGAGGGCCTTTTTTCAAAATAATGGCTATATATATATATATATATATATATATATATATATATGTACAACATACATATATATGCATAATACACATATGCATATATATATAATATCAACATATTTGTAATCATATGTATATGCAGGTAATATTGACATATACATTTATTATGTAATGTTATCTGTTTATATGTATAAATGTATATTTATAAACACAGAGAAATCATATTCAACTTCTCGTTGGCTTCTACCTCCTTTATATAATATAGACTTTCCAGATTTCTTTCCTGAGGTTATGTGAAGACTCCTCAAGGGATATGAACTAGTCTCCAACTCAAAAGGATCTTTTGCAAGAGTTCAAAAAGAGAGATAGAAGAAAAATATGGAAAAGAAATGAAAGATATTCAGGAGAATGATAAAATTCTGAAAAAAAAAGCCAAAAGCTTAGAAAAAAGAAACAAAAGAATTGGCTGAAGAAAACATTTCCTTATGATAAATTTGGTGAATTGGAAAAATAGTGAATAAAACAATGAATTTGGTGGAATAAAAAAGCAACTCCAAAAAACAGAATTGTTAAATGGAAAAAATTCCAATGATCAAAGCAACTACTCTAAGTACAATTGGTCAAAGAAAAAGAAAAGAATTAGAATTAGAGAAATGGAAGTGATTGACTAAATAAGAGATTAAGAATCAATCAATCAAAACCAAAAAAATGAAAATGAAAGAAAATGTACAATATCACATTGTAAAAAAAAAAAAAACTTTCTTGGAAAATAGAGTCAAAAGGAACAATTTAAGAGTCATTGAACTACCTAAAAGCCAGCATGAAAATATTTATTTATTATTATTATACTTTTTTGCTTTTTACTGAGGCAATTGGGGTTAAGTGACTTGCCCAGGGTCACACAGATAGGAAGTGTCTGCCCCCTTTTTATTTTTATTTATTTTTTTCACAATGAAAATAAAAAGAACTTGGACATCTTCTTTCAAGAAATCAAGGAAAATTGCTCTGATATACTAGAACCAGAGGTTAAAAAAAAAAAAAAAAACTAAACCAGAGTTGAATGAATCAACTAATGACCCTTTAAAAGATACCCTAGAATGAAAACTCCAAGTGATATTGTAACTGAATTCCATGATTATATGATAAAGGAGAAAGTACTGCAGTGGCCCAGAAAAAAAAAATCACATATTAAGGGAGCACCAGTAGGATTACTCAGGATCTAACAGGTTCCACATTAAAGGAATGAAGGGCCTGTAATATGATATCATAGCAGGCAAAAGAACTTTGACTACAACCAAGAATGAACTACCTAACAAAATTAATCATCATCAATCAGAAGAAAAGATAAACATTCAAATTCAATCATTTCTGATGAAAAGACCTGTGCTAAACACAAAATTTGATCTTTGAAAACAAAATTCAAGAGAAGCTTAAAACAATAAAAAGGGAAAAGAAAAAAAAACAATATTTTTTCTTAGAGTAAATTCATTTTAAATACACATTGTTTTATGAATCATTTTAGGAGAGAATAATCATTGTAAAAGGGAAAAACTCTTGGAAAGAAAAAAAGAGGAGAAAAAAGTGAGCATAGCACATCTTACGGGATTTTTTATATCTCTAAATAGCTACATGAATAAAACAGAGAAAGAGGAGGTCACTTATTTGGACATGCAACTAAAAAGCTAGAAAAAAGAACGAATTAAACCCTTCCAATAAAATAACAAATTAGAAATTCTGAAAATCAAAGGAGAGATTAACAAAATTGGAAATAAGAAAACTATTGAATTACTAAATAAAACTAAGAAAACAAAATATATAATCTTTGTTTAATTTAAAAGAAAAAAAAATCACCTGCATCAAAAATGAAACAGGTGAAAGTACCACCAATAATAGAAAATGGAGAATGACTTGGAGAATGACTAAGTTACGGCATATGAATGGTATGGTATGTTATTGTTCTGTAAAAAATGATAAGCAGAATGATTTCAGAGAAGCTTGGAGAGACTTACATGAACTGATGATAAATGAAATGAACAGAACCACTAGATCATTGTACACAGCAACAAGACTATATGATGATAAATTCTGGTGAACGAGGCTTTTTCCAATAATGAGATCATTCAGATCAGTTCCAGTGATCTTGTGATGATGAGAACCATCTACACCTAGAGAGAGGACTGTGGGAACTGAGTGTGGATTACAGCATAGCATTTCACTCTTTTTGTTGTGGTTTGCTTGAATTTTATTTTATTTATCATTTTCATCTGATTTCTCTTGTGCAACAAGATAATTGTATAAATATGTATGACTATTTTGGATTTAAGATATATTTTACCATGGTTAACATATATTGAATTACATGCTATCTAGGGGAGAAGGTGTAGGGAAAGGTGGAAAAATTGGAACACAAGGTTTTTCATGGGTGGGTCAATGTTGAAAAACTATCCTTGCATATTTTTTGAAAATAAAAACTTCAATTTAATAAAGAGAGAACAAAAAATAAGGATTAAAATATATGGACCAAGTGGTATAGCCTTCAAATTCTTACAGGAGAAGTTAAGTGAGCTGCACCAAAAAAATATATAGCAAACATTAATTGTTGTGGATCTCCCTCTATCAGAACTAGATAAATTTAGCCACAGAATAAATAAGAATAAAGTTAAGGAGATGAATATACTTTTAGAAAAGTTTGGGATGCTAGCTAATTGGAGAAAATTGAATGGGGATAGACAGGAATTTACCTTTTTCTCAGTGGTGCATGACACAACATGAAATTTGACCTTTTGTTAGGCCATAAAAACCTCACAATCAAATGCAGAAAGGCAGAAATAGTAGCTATATCCTCTACAGATCATGAAGCAACACAAACTGTGTAATTTTTGTCATAAATAAAATATCACATTGATGTAATAAGGTCAGTTGAGAATAAACTAAATATTTAATGGAAATAATTATCTAGTTTTAAAAATTGAGTGGGTCAAGCAACAAATTATAGAAACAATCAGTAATTTCATCCAAGAGAATGACAATACAGAAACAACATACCAGAATTTATGGGATGCAGCCACATAATTATAATGAGAAATATTATAATTCTACATACTTCTATGCATGTTAGAGAAAGATAAGATCAATGAATTGGGGTAGAAAAAGTACTAATTAAATACTAAGTATGATGGACTTGGTCTTGTAAACAGAGAAATGATTTGAGGCAATTTTAATACACTTGGGATGGAATGTGTCATTCACATTTAGAGAGAAAACAATGGAGGCTAAATGTGAATCAGAACATAATATTTTCATTTTTATTTTTTGTTATTTGTGTCCTTGTTTTCTTTCCTTTTGCATTTTTTTTCCTTTTTTGATCTGATTTTCCTTGTGTTGCAATATTAATATGGTAATATATTTTAAAAAATTGTACTTCTTTAACATATTGGATTGCTTGCTGTCTTGGGTAGGTGGAAGGTGGTGAAGGAGGGTGAAAAGATTAGAATACTAGGTTTTTATTATATATAATAATTTATTGAAATAAGACAAATAAAAATAGTACCACAGTGATTATAATTAGTATGGGTTATTTTAAAAATTAAGATTAAATTCCTCTTTTGTATGTTCATGCCTCATGCAAAGAAAATGCTTAAGGAAAATTTGTTTAATTGAATCAATTTAAGTGAAACTATTGTTTATGTACCTGACAACAGGAACCACCATGAGTCTAAAGCATCTACCTAAATTGGAGGATCAAAATAAGACACCTCGACTTTGTTCTGTAGACCCTTTTCATTGATAATTACTTTATTTTAAATATCTTTCTATTATACAGTTCTAGAAGACCCTCCCCACTTCTTTTCATATATTGCTACTCTTTATGTTCTCTAATGTCTATTGTAGATAGAATGACGTAAATATGTTTCTAAACTTCTCTAAACCACAATAATCTGTTTTTCCTCTGATCACAAAAGTGATATTGTCTAAACCAATAATTTAGCAATGTTTTTTGATATTTATTAGATTTTTTATCATGAGCTAATATTTAATAATTTCTTTCATTAATGTCCATATGACATAAAGATAATTTAAATAAGCCCTTTCCTGTGCTGAATTAAACTTTTGTTAAGGATTTAAAGGAGAGAGGGGGCGGAGCCAAGATGGCAAACTGCAGACAACGTTCTCTGTGAGCTCCAGAGACCTTCCTTCAGACCCAGACAAATTGAGCCTCCGAAATGGTTCGGGAGTGAGGGCTCCACCAAACACTTGGACTACAATGCACTTCTATCAACAATCTACTTTGAAAAAACTTTGGAGAAGGTAAGCCTCAGAAGAAATCGGCTGCTGGTCACTATCAGACACCAGCCAGCTGGAAGTCAGGGCTGTGACAGAGGGGCCAATTTTAGGCACCCAGGAAGCCCCTGGGAGACACCTGGGCCACTTTGCTCTGCTTGCGGGCAGGTGCTTTGGCAGATCTGCCTTTGGTAAAGAGTGGATCTAGAGCAGGTGAAAACATGGTCCTAGTGTGGATCTAGCCCCACCAGCCTCAGACTGGAAGTCAACTCAGCAAACTGCCCCAGGGCAAATTGAAACTGCGGCAATATTCCCTGCTGGTGACTGATACCTCAACTCAAAATTATGAGTAAGAAGCAGAAAAGAGCTCTCACCATAGACAGCTTTTACGGAGAAAAAATAGATCCTGAGATTCTGAAAACAATCCCAGATGAAGCCACAAAGGCAGACTTAAGCTGGTCTCCCTTCCAGAAGGCTTACCTGGAAGTTTGCATAAAGAATCTCAAAAGAGAGCTAGAAGAAGAATGGGGAAATAAATTGAGACCACAGCAACAGAGATATCAAAAACTAGAAAACAGGACTGGCGAATTGGAAAAGGAAAACAATTCACTGAAAAACAAAATTGGTGAATTGGAAAAAATCACAAATTCACTGGAAAAACAAAATTTGTGAATTGGAAAAAGACAACAATTCATTGAAAAATAAAATTGGCAAAATGGAAAAAAGAATGCATTGAATCCAGAAATTCAATTGGCCAGCTACAAAAGGAGCTAAAAAAGATAACTGAGGGAAATAATACTTTAAAAATTAAAATTGAACAAATAGAAGTAAATGACTCAATAAGACTTCAAGAATCAGTCAAACAAAAAAAAATGAAAAAATAGAAGAAAATATGAAATATCTCCTAGGAAAAACAACAGACTTGGAAAGCAGAGCCAGGAGAGACAATCTAAGGATTATCAGACTCCCTGAAAGCCACAATGAAAAAAAAAGAACCTTGATGCTATCTTTCAGGAAATCGTGAAAGAGAATTGCCCTGATGTTTTAGAATCAGAAGGCAAAATTGGTATTGAAAGAATTCACCGATCACCCCCTGAAAGAGACCCCAAAATTAAAACCCCAAGGAATATAGCGGCCAAATTTCAGGACTGTCGCACCAAGGAAAAGATATTGCAAGCAGCTAGAAAGAAACAGTTCAAATACTGAGGAACTGTAATCAGAATTACACAGGATCTGTCAGCTTCCACATTGAAGGATCGAAGGGCCTGGAATCAGATATTCCGAAAGGCAAAAGAACTTGGATTGCAGCCAAGAATAAGTTATCCAGCTACAATGAGCATCATCTTCCAGGGAAGAAGATGGTCATTCAATGATACAGGAGAATTTCACCTACTTCTAATGAAAAGACCAGATCTGAATAAAAAATTTGACCTCCAAATACAGAACTCAAGAGAAGCATAAAAAGGTAAAAAGGAAAGAACTCTTGAGAACTATATTTCTACTATAGGTATCCTTAAAGAATGGGGATATAATTCGATTTCTCTTTGATAATAATGCAAAGGAAATTAGTGGTGGAAGGGATACCATACTGAAAAAAAGGGTGGGGGGAAAGAGGAAAAATAAAGTAAAAATAAAAGAGGTAAAATAAGACAAAATCTCATAAGGAGACATAGAAGATCTAATATAATTGAGGGAAAGAAGGGAGGGCGATGAGTATTGTGTAAACCTTACTCTCATTAGATTGGACTCTAAGAGAGTATATCAGACACATTTGGCATCAAAGAAAGGCCTGACCCTCCTTATGCGAAGGTGGGAGGGAAAGGAGGAAAGGAAAGGGATAAACTAATAGAAGGATTAGGGGAAAGGTATAAAGGGGAGGGAGGGACTCTAAAGGGGGGAGGACTATTGGTGGGAGGTGGTCATCAAAAATAAAGTTCTGGGGAGGGGGGAAGGGAGAGAGGGGAAAGGGAAGAGAAAATCATAACTCTGGGTAAATAAGATGGCAGGGAATTCAGATATAGTTATTTTAACTGTGAATGGGAATGGGATGAACTCTCCCATAAAACAGAAGCGGGTAACAAACTGGATTAAAAGCCAGAATCCTACAATATGTTATTTACAAGAAACACATCTAAAACATAGAGATACATACAGAGTGAAGGTAAAGGGTTGGAGCAGAATCTTCTATGCTTCAGGTGAACAAAAAAAGGCAGGGGTAGCAATCCTTATCTCGGATCAAGTAAAAACAAAAATAGATCTAATTAAAAGAGATAAGGAAGGAAACTATATTTTACTAAAGGGTACCATAGAAAATGAAACGGTATCAA
This sequence comes from Myrmecobius fasciatus, assembly GCA_023553655.1. Classification (NCBI taxonomy): domain Eukaryota; kingdom Metazoa; phylum Chordata; class Mammalia; order Dasyuromorphia; family Myrmecobiidae; genus Myrmecobius; species Myrmecobius fasciatus. The sequence continues at coordinate 56,972 of JAJPUD010010877.1, forward strand.
TAGTAAACATATATGCACCTAGTGGTATAACATCCAAATTTCTAGAGGAGAAAGTAACAGAGATGCAAGGAGAAATAGACAGTAATACTATACTAGTGGTGGATCTCAACCTTGCTCTCTCAGAATTAGATAAATCAAACCACAAAATAAATAAGAAAAAAGTTAGAGAGGTAAACAAAAGGCTAGAAAAGTTAGGTATGATAGATCTCTGGAGGAAATTGAATGGTGATAGAAGGGAGTATACTTTTTTTCCGGGGTTCATGGAACATACAAAAATTGATCATGTGTTAGGGCATAAAAACCTCAAAATCAAATGCAGAAAAGCAGAAATAGTAAATGCCTCCTTCTCAGATCATGATGCAATAAAACTCACATGTAATATAAGGCCAGGAGAAAATAGAACACAAGTTAATTGGAAATTAAATAATCTAATCCTGAAGAATGAATGGGTGAAAAAGCAAATCATAGATACAATCGATAATTTCATCCAGGAGAATGACAATAATGAGACAACATACCAAAATGTGTGGGACACAGCGGTTATAAGGGGGTAATTTTATATCTCTAGATGCTTACTTGCCTAAAAAAGAGAAAGAGAAGATCAATGAACTGGGCTTACAATTAAAAAACCTAGAAAAAGACCAAATTAAAAACCCTCAATTAAATACCAAATTGAAAATTCTGAAAATCAAACGGGAGATCAATAAAATTGAAAATAAGAAAACTATCGAATTAATAAATAAAACTAAGAGTTGGTTTTATGAAAAAACCAACAAAATAGATAAGCCTTTAGTTAATTTGATTAGAAAAAAGAAAGAGGAAAATCAAATTGTTAGTCTCAAAAATGATAAGGGAGAACTTTCCTCCAATGAAGAGAAAATTAGAGTAATAATTAGGAGTTTTTTTGCCCAACTTTATGCCAATAAATTTGATAGTGTAAATGAAATGGAGGAATATTTACAAAAAATATAGATTGCCTAGGTTAACAGAAGAGAAAATAAATTATTTAAATAGCCCCATTTTGGAAGAAGAAATAGAACAAGCTATTAATCAACTCCCTAAGAAGAAATCTCCAGGGCCAGATGGATTTACATGTGAATTTTACCAAACATTCAAAGAACAATTAATCCCAATACTATATAAACTATTTGAAAAAACAGGGAAAGAAGGTGTACTACCAAATTCCTTCTATGACACAGATATGGTGCTGATAGCTAAACCAGGTAGGGAGAAAACTGAGAAAGAAAACTATAGACCCATTTCCCTAATGAATATTGATGCAAAAATTTTAAATAAGATTTTAGCAAC